>JBBPBX010030634.1:20636-31922 GCA_038048925.1 Garcialebias charrua
ACAGGTTGAACAACTGGGAGATAAAGTTAGGGAGACCAGACTGAATGGTTTGGACATGTCCAGATGAGGGACAGTGGGCATATTAGTAGAAGGATGTTGGAAATGCAGCTGCCAGGAAAAAAGACACAGAGGAAGGCCAAAGAGGAGATATATGGATGCAGTTAGAGAGGACATGGAGGTATGATTAAGGACAGAGGATGCAAAAGACAAGAGTTAGACAGAGAAGGATGACTTGCTGTGGTGACCCCTGCAAAAGTAATGACCAAAAGAAAACGGTCTGAAGTTTTTCAGTGCATTCAGATCAACCAGTTTTAAAGGACTCTCAGAGTTATATAAAATGTTAGTCCCACTATAAAGCAGTTATAAGCAGGCAACAATGAGGTAGCTTCTACTTTGGCAATGTTAAAGGTGCTACTATGTGTAACTTTCTGTTGTGTGCAGGACTTAGAAATATTTTCAGCAGGGAAAAGCATTCTGCTCCCTCCCCCCTCAGAGCCATATATGACTCTGAGGGGGAGCCACAGTCCGTGCTCTGCTGAACTTGAGTTCAGCTCCGCCCCTGCTGCATGTCCGCTCGGAGCCGCTTCAATATTCTGTGTTTATATGTTAATAAAACGTTCTAAAAAAATAAAATAAAACCATGGAGCGCTAGTCCAGCACACCAGAAGACCAGGAAATCTTCAGAGCCTCGGGCAGCCACGTTGAACCCTACTTTAATTCGCTCGTGACAACTGCATTTCCTCATTCATTGCAGTCGGCAGAGGGAGCGTACAGAGCGGTGAATGAAGCGATTATTTGACTTTTGAAGAAAAAAAAAAGTCCTGATCAGGGATTAAGAAGGGGAATTAAATACATTTGTGTCACATACAAAACCGTCCAAGTATCTCGGGGTCTTGTTCACGAATGAGGGAAAACTGGAGCGTGAGATCGATAGGCGGATAGGTGCAGCGTCCGCAGTGAAGCGGGCGCTGTACCGGTCTGTCGTGGTGAAGAGAGAGCTGAGTCAAAAGGCAAAGCTCTCAATTTACCGATCGATCTACGTTCCCACCCTCATCTATGGTCATGAGCTTTGGGTTGTGACCGAAAGAACGAGATCTCGGATACAAGCGGCTGAAATGAGTTTTCTCCGCAGGGTGTCTGGACTCTCCCTTAGAGATAGGGTGAGAAGCTCAGTCATCCGGGAGGGACTCGGAGTAGAGCCGCTGCTTCTCCACATCGAGAGGAGCCAGTTGAGGTGGCTCGGGCATCTGGTTAGGATGCCTCCTGGACGCCTCCCTGGTGAGGTGTTCCGGGCATGTCCCAGAGGAAGACCCAGGACACACTGGAGGGACTATGTTTCTCGGCTGGCCTGGGAACGCCTTGGGATTCCCCCAGAGGAGCTGCTCCATGTGGCTGGGGAGAGGGAAGTCTGGGCCTCCCTACTTACCCCAAAATTACACCACACGCGTTACGGCTCCGCCCCGCTCCGGTCCGACCTCCGCAGCAAATACGCACCCTTTATAATCAATGACAGAGTTTACACTGGCTCCGCACGGCGGCGGCGAGCTGCGGAGAGCGGACGGCAGTCCGTCAAAATTAGAAATTTTTCTATTTCTGCCGGACGCCGGAGCTGTGCCGGAGTCAACTTTTGAAGATTACGTCGCACCAACAGGAAAAGGAACGAGCACAACTTCCGTATTTACAAAATAAAATCACCACGGGCGGACTAATCCTAGCTCTATACGGATTTATTTGTACAAAAATGCTGTCAAACTATCATTTATGACTATTCTATGACTAAACTATTATATTTATGACTATGACTACGCCTACAAACGCAATACAAGAAATAAATAAATAAAAAAGTATTTTATTCTGAAATGTAAACATCACTTCCTGTTGCTCAAACCATGTAGCTCATTTACGAGAGAAGATCAAGGCAGCAGTCTCTCTACAGTTGTTCTCCTTCTTCCACCGAATGAATTGTTTTGTTCTGACTTACTTATTTATCACTTGATTTATCGCGCGATCTCGCACGTGTCTCGGAGCGGCGCATCCAGGCGGACCTGAGCGGAGCGGAGGCAGTGGAAATTGGACTCGCTCAGCTGCGACCTGCGGACCGGAGCGGGGCGGAGCCGCGTGTGGTGTAATTTTGGGGTTAGGCTGCTACCCCCGCGACCCAACCCCGGATAAGCGGAAGAAAATGGATGGATGGATGGATGGGACCCAAAATGTTCTTTGTCACGACTCAGCATTAAAGGGAAAACCCCACCATTTTTTAATGCAAACAGAGTCAATAAAGAGGTTGGGGAGCCATTTCACACAGTCGGTCGACCCCCCTCTAATAAGACTCTGCCCACCAAACGGCCCAATGAGCCCACACAGGGGGGCAGAGGGCAATCTGTCACAGACAGACCTCTCGCCTCCTCCAGAGGGTCAAACAGGCCCTCAGTTAAACAGGGAGGAGGGGGGTCACTCACACACCCCCACCTCACCTGAACCAAACATACTCTCGAGTGAACATGCCTTCCGGACTCACTGCTCACGCGAGAGCCTGGGCAGCGTGCGGTCCATCGCAATGGGTCATGGGAACTGTAGTCCACGGTTACAGACTGCAGTTTTTCAGACGGCCAGCACCCTTCTCTGGGGTGATTGTGTCAACAATGAGTCCAGCTCGTGCCCCCATACTGAGAGAGGAAATACGCTCACTGCTGCAGAAAGGAGCAGTCAGAGTTGTGCCTCCTCAGGAGAAAAACAAAGGCTATTACATCAAATACTTTGTGGTTCCAAAGAAAGGGGGAGGCCTGCGGCCGATTCTGGATTTGAGACGTTTGAACAGACGACTGAGATTCTACAAGTTCAAAATGTTGACGCTACGACAGGTGATTCACTCTGTACGCCCGCAAGACTACGTTTGCACTGTGGACATGAAAGATGCATATTTCCATATCAGCATCCTGCACAGCCACAGAAAATTCCTATGTTTTGCGTTCGAGAACACCACGCACGAATGTCAAGTCCTACCGTTCGGCCTCTCGTTAGCCCCGAGGGTGTTTGGGAAATGTCTTGAAGCTGCCCTAGCTCCCATGAGAACCCAGGACATCAGAGTTTTGGACTATCTGGATGATCTTTTAATCTTAGCGAGCTCCCAGGAGCAAGCAAGAATACACATAGCTTGAGTGATGTCACACCTAAAATCCCTAGGTTTCGTGATAAACTCAGAAAAAAGTCATTTGTCCCTATCCTAGGACATTGTTTTCCTGGGATTGGAGATGAACTCTGTTCTGTACAGAGCAAGACTGTCAGAAAAACGGATATCAGACCTCCAGCTTTGCTTGGCCCATTTCCAACTAGACAAAACTGTGACACTCAGGCTTTGTCAACGTCTTCTGGGTCTCCTGGCAACAGGATTTGTCTCATTTCATCTGGGCTTATTAAAAATGTGCCAGTTTCAGATTTGGTTCCACAGGCAGCTATAGCTCACCCCTCGCAACAAATGAGAGGGATGAAAGTCAGCTCAGACTGTTTGAAAGCCCTGCAGCCATGGAGAGATGTTATAACACTCAGCAGGGTGTTCCACTGGTCAGAGTGTTATCTCGGGCCCTAGTGACAACAGACGCCTCAAAGTCTGGGTGGGGGGGTCTTTGCCGGAACCAGCACGTATGAGGTGTGTGGTCCGAGCAGGAGGCTCAGCTCCACATCAATCAACTGGAGCTTATGGCTATGTTCCAGTCACTGAAACACTTCTACAGGAAGGGTCTGATCACTTGTCAACATGTTTTGATAAGATCAGACAACATGTGAGCGATTGCGCACGTTAACAGAGAAAGGGGGGCTTGATCCCCACCCCACCCCTCCTGCTGTTGACCCAGAAACTTTTGACATGGTGCAGCTCACGGGTGCTGTCACTCAGAGCAACACACCTGCCAGGGAAGCTGAACTGCAGCACAGTGGCACAACTGGTAGAGCTACTGCCTCTTCGCGAGCAAGTCACCGGTTCAAATCCCGGTCCGAGGGCCTTTCTGGGTGGAGTTTGCATGTTCTCTCCATGCATGCGTGGGTTTTCTCCGGGTGCTCTTGTTTCCTCCCACAGTCCAAAAACATGCATGTTAGCTGATTGGTAACTCTAAATTGACCCTGGGTGTGAGTGAGACAGGTCCCTCTTGTAAATGAGTCCCCGTGGCTCAACGAGGCTAGCCTGTATAAATAAAGGTTGAATGAATGAAAAAACTACGGGTCAGACGCACTCTCAAGAGGCGCGTCCCTCCCCTCGGAATGGCGTCTGCACCCACACATTGTGGACCAAATCTGGACATGGTACGGGGAAGCAGACATCGATCTCTTTGCTTCATGGGAAAACACCCACCGTAGTATGTTTCACTCCATACTGGACGTGAACGTATCACTGGGGCTGGACGCGTTTGCGCATGATTGGCTAGCAACGAAGCTTTATTATACATTCCCACCTGTCGCTTTGATCCAAGCGACACTGGAGCGTGTGTGCAGAAGAGCCCTCTCATAGATTCTAGTGGCTCCAAAGTGGCCAAAGAAAGCCTGGTTTGCAGAAGTGATTTCACTACTAGCAGGAACACCATGGCAGCTGCTTGCACACAAAGACCTCCTGACACAGGCCCACGGGCAGGTATGGCACCTACGCCTGGGCCTCTGGCAGTTATGGGTCTGGCCCCTGAAAGGGACCGGCTGATGGCCTCTGGTCTACCCAGTAATGTGGTGAATACAATACAGGGTGCATGGGCAGAGTCTACACAGACGCTTTATGCACACAAATGGCGTGTTTTTGAGATCTGGTGTCCAGAGAGGAATATTACCCCATATTCCTGTAATATAGCTCAGCTTCTCACTTTTCTGCAAGACCTGCTGGAGAAGGACCGCTCCTTTTCCACTATTAAATTCTTTTTTATCCGCTGTTTCAGTGTGCCATGAGGGATGGGGGGGTAAATCACCCAGTGCCCACCCTCTCATGATCCAGTTGATGAAGGGCGGGCTGAGAAAGAAGCCTCCGAGCAGAGTTTTAGTGCCACAATGAGACCTGACTCTTGTGCTGGACGCACTCTGTGGACCACAATTCGAGCCACTACAGAGTATTAAGTTTTATTTGCTGTCTTATATGACCGCCCTACTCTTAGCTCTGTGCTCGGCGAAGCGTGTGGGTGACAGCAGGCACTGTCAATCCATCACCTGTGCACTCAGTTTGCTCAGGATGGGTCAAAGGTCACCCTGCGTCCAAACCCCGCATATGTGCCAAAAGTCCCAACTCTAAATTACAAAAGTCTGGGCTTTGAACTATCTGCCTTTCCTCCTCCTGTTCTGAATGCAGAACAGAGGCGTTTAAATGCGCTCTGCCCTGTGCAAGCTCTGAGCATTTATATGGAGAGAACTAGCAGTTGGTACAGAACAAACCAGCTGTTGATTTGCTTTGCTAAGCCTGTTGCAGGCAGAGTCTTGTCAAAACAGCGCCTCTCCCACTGGGTGACAGAGGCCATTTCTAGAGCATACAGCAGCAAAGGTCAGCAAGTACCCAGTGGGGTACATGTTCACTCAACTCAAGGCCTAGCCACTTCCTGGGCCTTATTTAAGGGTGTTTCAGTAGCAGACATCTGTGCAGTTGCTAACTGGACATCTCCAAACACGTTTGTAAAACATTACGGCCTGGATGTTACAACACGTGACGTCACACAGACTGTGCTCTCCACAAAGGAGAATTGAATGTGTTGACGCATGTCTCTTTAAGAATAAAGTTCGCAAAAGCATGCATTTCCAAGGCGTGATTGTAAGTTCCCATACTATCTGTTGCACCGCAGTGGACTGACTGATAGGGAACTGGAGGTTATCCACCATAACCAATGTTTCCTGAAGGAAGGGAACAAGGTGCAACACATGTTGGTCCCTCCAATGCCCAAGCTCAGTGAAGTGCGTGCAGAGAACGAACGTGAGGCATGCAGCGTCATTTATACCAGGGGGGCGGGGCCCCCTGGTGTCGCGTGATTGTAATCCTTCAGGGGAACCATGTGGGGGTGCAATTCCCATACTATCTGTTGCACCTTGTTCCCTTCCTTCAGGGAACATTGGTTATGGTGCATAACCTCCAGTTTTTCTTTATAATTTGTATTTTTGTTGGTTGTAACTTCGACCCTGTGTATGTAGTTTTGTTTCACCTCATGTACCACATGTGATGTGAATGACAATAAAGAACCTTGGATCCCTTCCTCAGGGGTCGCCACAGCAAACTAAGTCGCATGAAGACTTGGCATGTACTGTATTATTATTACCAGCATGTAGTTTCAAAATCTTACATCTAACGTACAAAGCCCTCAACAACCTAGCTCCATCTTATATTACAGATCTTATTGTTCCATATTTTTCCCAACCAAGCACTTCACTCTCAGACTGCAGGTTTACTTGTGGTTTCTAGAGTTTCCAATAGCAGAATGGGAGGAAGATCTTTCAGTTATCAGGCTCCTCTCTTGTGGAACCAACTTCCAGTTTCTGTCCATGAGGCTGACACATTGTCCAGTTTTAAGACTGGACTTAAGACTTTCCTTTTTGATAAATCCTATAGTTAGTGTTGACTTGTTATGCTGCTATAGGCTAGGCCCCCACATACTCAGGCATACTTCACTCTGCAACGGTTCGTGTGTACTTGAGGTGGACTCAACACGAACTCGAAGCAGACGTCCGCCGGCCATGTCCGCGCAAAGATAAATTTTTATGACCGTGTACTTGGTGTTGCACAATAAACTGCCCGGCCCAAATGTTTTGCATGCGACACAAATTGATCTCTGTGCAGTCGCAAGATGCACAGCGTGACTGCCGCTCTCTGTGCAGCACTGACAGGAGTGGTGTGGCTGCCCTGGTGGTGAAGAAACGGGGCTAAGCACCCAACTACTTCATCGGACTTGCTACAGTTCAAAAATATTCAAAATGTTTCTCGCTGTCCATCATCTTCATGTCCCACCTTCTTTCTTTCTTTTTTTTTTGCCAAGAGGCAAGCGATCTCTTCCTCCTTGTCCGTTGACGCCATGACTGAAATTGTGAGAAATAAAGGAATTTGTCACCAGAGAATTAAAATCTGTACGCTTGAGTATGAAGTCTCAACTGTCTGCGGGCAGTACGCACAGAGTCTGTATGGCTCACGGAGTACGGACTGTATACCAGATTATGTGGAACCTTAAGACTACTGGAGGACAAATTGACCTCATTTAGTAAAAATGATTTGTTAAAAATGAATAGTTTTCCTTTGATATTATTTCTATCTTAACATGCGATTCTCAACCTGCCATTGTGTATCTGTTCCTCTCAAGCCCAGCCGGTCAAAGCAGATGACTGCTTGTCCTGATCCTGGTTCTGTTAAATGTTTCTTCCTCATGAGGGAGTTTTTCCTTTCCACTGTCGCCTTCATGCTTGCTCAAGATGACATTTCTGTGATGGAGCTAAACTCAAATCAGTCTGCTCCTCAGATAAATAATGTTATCTTACTTTTTATTTATATGAATGTTTCTGTTCAGTGCCTTGAGACGACTTCTGTTGTGACTTGCTGCTATGTAAATAAAACTGAATTGAAAATTGAATTGGATTTATTTCTAGCAGGAAGGAAGGAAGTTCACTGATTTTCCTACGTGCAGCTGGACACAGTTTGGTTGAGCGTTGCATCATTCCCAGATACTCCAGTTCTCCAACTTGTGAGGCAAACGTAACACAGCGGTAATCCTGGGCATTATTCTGTGGACCCTGAGAATTAAAGGGTTTCTGTCTTTGTTCCCTCAGAGTTCACAGTTTCCTGCCAACAACAAACCAACAGCAGCCCAACAAGCCCAATGCTATTTTCTCCCCTTCCACTTGTTTCTTTTCATTTATTCATCTTAATCTATTATTTTTCCATATTGTTTAGGAATTGTATCATTTTATATTGAGGATTAAAAATATATAATTTTTTTCACTTCAGTTTAATGCAGTAAGTTTACAAGGTGCTTTTGAAGATAGTCCAGCCATCTTTAGAATACAGTTTTTCAGTCGTCCTGCTGTTTGACAGTTCTGGAACATGAGCACATCACAGGACTTGGGTTTTAAAAGGGGTCATCCAGTTAAAGTTGATCCTCTGTTTATCAACCTACAACCTACTTTTTCATATTTTTGTTTTGCCTCCTCGGTGGCTCACTCATCATCTCACTCCCTCGGGACAAGCTGTCTCCTCTGATTGACCACAACAAACTTTGACCAGAATATTTTACTGGCAACAGCTGCCCAACACAATAAACAGCCTGTGCAGTGGCGCTTTGACTTTTCTCATAATAAACCAGAAGTTCCCTGCCTTACACTGTCTGGATGACATTTGACTGCAATTTAAAAGCCAATAATGAAGTGCTGGAGGCTCTATAGGAAAACAGAGAACAGTTTAGAGATGGTGCAATTCAGCCGGTTTGGCAAAAATGGACTGTGTGTGTCTTTTGTTTAAAGAGGAGTAAGTTTTATGAAAACTACTTCAAACGAGTTCAGTTTCACATAAAAATGTGAATCATTGACTGGTTTGTTTCAAACTGTAAAAATGATTAAAAATGTAACAAATTGCAGAAATTAGAGCTCTAACGTTTGAAGAAATGCATATCGCCCACCACCTTTCCTGTATTTTAGACCTGACTTTAGATGTGTTGTTTTGGTCAAACCTTGAAAATCACAATTTCCCGACGGCAATCTAGAATTGTATTAACGCTAAAAGTCAACCAATAATAGATGTGCATCCAATTATTACTTTCTGAGACTTTGGATATAATTCATCAAGTGAAGTTATTGTGCTCACAAAAAAATGATAAATCCAAATAGTTTAAAGAAATTTTGAAACAAAGATCTTGTGCAATTTGGAAGCACTCAAGAGTTTCAGTTTGGGATTAATCTCAGCTATTACTAATCTGAATTTCAGGTTAATATCTGTAAAATGGAATGTTTTAGTTCTCTGTGTATGTTTTTTTCTGGCTGTTTGGTTCAGAGACAGAACAGCACATCTGACTACTCAACACTGTCAGCTCAATTTTATAGTTTTATTAAATAAAACACCTCATAATTTGACTATAGAGAAAATATGTTGGTGATATTGGTGAAATGTGTTTCTGGCTGACCTTAAAGGAACAGTTCAGATCTTTTTAAGTAGGGTTTTAAAACTTTTATGAACAATTAGCATCTTACCTGTTGCAGATAACTCTATGAATTGCCTCCTTTTTGATGAATTGGTTCTGACTGAATTTTTGTGCTAATAGTTTGTCCAAGCGAGGCCAAGGTCAAAATTAAGTAATATAATCTTTAGTATCAACAGCAATTTTACAATAAACTATAAAAAGTGGCATTATTTGTAAAAATGCAGTGCAAATGCAGATTGATGAATGTCCGCTGACATTTGCTGAAGAAGCTGAAACTTGTTAACGCTAAAAAATAAAAAACGGAACACTAGCTAAAATAACAATTCTAACTCGAAGCAGTCTGCTCCTCAGATAAATAGAGTTCGCTTAACTTTTTTTAAATATATGAATGTTTCTGCTCAGTGCCCGGAGACGACTTCTGTTGTGACTTGGCACTATATAAATAAACTGAATTTAATTGAATTTTTTTTTATTCACCCAGAAGTTTACGGTACAAGTTATTTTGCTACCAGACAGACCTACACACAAAAAACATGAGCAAAAACATTATAATAACATCCTGCGTACAATAGAACTGTATAATAATACTGTAGTCATATAATAAAATTATATCCAAAATGAAGTAAGTACAAAAACAGACTTGAATGAAAAATTTGCATTTCTTTGTTTAAGGTGCATTCCTGAGATAGCTTAATGCAATAATAAGTTAAATTAAACTTATACAAAATTAATTTAAATTGTTTTGATTCCATTCAACACAATGAAAGTTAATTTTTAGCTCAAAGCTTTTGTGGTTGCCCAAAAAAACACGAGTAAATATCAATTTAAACAATAAAGTCAATGCTTAAGTTGACTTTATTGTTTAAATTTTAAATTATTTCTTGTACCATTTGGCTGTATAAAGCCAAATGGTACAACAAATAATTTAAAAATGAAGGCACAACAGAGCAATTAAAAACTAAACAAAATTATATTTGACTTTAAATCCGTTCTCACAGCAGTACACTTTAAGGCACAAAGACCAACAAGTAGTCAGCCCGTCCTGTGAACCACGGCTGCTCTTTAAAACGTGAAACACCACACTGGGTTGAACAAGAAGCCATGCCTCATTGCTTTGTTGTACACAATTTGGCTGTAGCTGCTGTAAATTAGTCGTGGCTAATTGCTGGTAACACGTAGCCCAGAAACGGCGTATCCCAGGGCAGCAGATATTTTAGAGAGATTAGCAGTTTGAAGGGGGCCTGTTAAAGGTGAGCTTAAGACATTCCCAGCATGTTCCCAGTGAAATCGGCCTATTTCTGACCACTTAAACCATTAACATGTGATTATTTTTGCTTGGCTGAGGCCTGCAAGTCGATCAAGCTCTAACCGAGAGGGAAGAAACAAGGAAGTGGTGACATGTTATTGCAGTGTTTAAGGAGAAACCGCATTCTCATTGATGTTTCTCATCCATGTCTATTTTTAGCATGACCCCAATAGTCAGTAATCTGAAGCCCATGTGTGTAATAAACTTTGCTGGTGGCCCTTTGCAGTCTACCTGCAGGACATGTGTTGAAATGAAAGTGCAACGCTTTGCAAGTAGGTTTGGAAGATATCCTTTATGCGCGTCACTCTTGTTTCCTCAACACTCCTTCAGCTTTACTGCAGATTTTTATTATCTCTACAAAACCCAACAAACAACAGCTCCTAATTATCATATTTTCTCTTGGAGCCAAGCACACGTGTTTTAAACAATACCTAAGATTGATGGGATTGATATAACATGTGACATTTGCAAAACAGTTTTGACACGGCTACACTTTCCAGATGCGTGACCTTGTCGCATTACGTGTCCTGTTGTGATCAAACAGTGTTTTGCCCGTACATTACTCCAGGCTAATATCGAAAAGCCTAAGAGGATTGAGTGTAATCTCCTTACTGTACCATATTTAAGGATTTTCACGTACACGAATTGACAGTCAGCCAAATCCGGTGAGGAAATTTATCATCCAGAGCCGTTTTAGCTGGTAAAGCCCACCGCTGCATCAAAAGGGCTGCTGGTGCTTTACAACATAAACCACTACTTCTCCATAGAACACACCTGCAGCATATCAGGGATGACTAGATGATGGACAGGACCCAAAGAGGAAACTGTGCATCACAAGGCTGCTGTATCGCA
>JBBPBX010030635.1:20694-35060 GCA_038048925.1 Garcialebias charrua
AGCATCCTGCAGATGTTGGATGTTGTCTATCATGGAGCATCCTGCAGATGTTGGATGTTGTCTATCATGGAGCATCCTGCAGATGTTGGATGTTGTCTATCATGGAGCATCCTGCAGATGTTGGATGTTGTCTATCATGGTGCATCCTGCAGATGTTGGATGTTGTCTATCATGGTGCATCCTGCAGATGTTGGATGTTGTCTATCATGGTGCATCCTGCAGATGTTGGATGTTGTCTATCATGGTGCATCCTGCAGATGTTGGATGTTGTCTATCATGGTGCATCCTGCAGATGTTGGATGTTGTCTATCATGGTGCATCCTGCAGATGTTGGATGTTGTCTATCATGGTGCATCCTGCAGATGTTGGATGTTGTCTATCATGGTGCATCCTGCAGATGTTGGATGTTGTCTATCATGGTGCATCCTGCAGATGTTGGATGTTGTCTATCATGGTGCATCCTGCAGATGTTGGATGTTGTCTATCATGGTGCATCCTGCAGATGTTGGATGTTGTCTATCATGGTGCATCCTGCAGATGTTGGATGTTGTCTATCATGGTGCATCCTGCAGATGTTGGATGTTGTCTATCATGGTGCATCCTGCAGATGTTGGATGTTGTCTATCATGGTGCATCCTGCAGATGTTGGATGTTGTCTATCATGGTGCATCCTGCAGATGTTGGATGTTGTCTATCATGGTGCATCCTGCAGATGTTGGATGTTGTCTATCATGGTGCATCCTGCAGATGTTGGATGTTGTCTATCATGGTGCATCCTGCAGATGTTGGATGTTGTCTATCATGGTGCATCCTGCAGATGTTGGATGTTGTCTATCATGGTGCATCCTGCAGATGTTGGATGTTGTCTATCATGGTGCATCCTGCGGATGTTGGATGTTGTCTATCATGGTGCACTAAGATTCATAACTGGTTGTGATTATCGTACCCACCACTGCACCCTGTATTCACTGGTTAACTGGACATCATTAACTTCACGCAGACTCTTCCACTGGTACATTTTCATCTTTAAATCACTTCTTGGTCTGCTGCCCTCATACATCTCCTCCTACATGTCTTTGCGTGAGTGCAGATACAGCGTGCGCTCTCAGGACATGATTACCTGCAGTGTTCCGTCAGTGAGGACTGAACTTGGAAAAAGGGCCTTCTCCTACTCTGCTCCTGTTTCCTGGAATATCTTACAAAAAGATCTGAAGATCTCGACCTTTGACCTCTCTAAATGACTTCAAACATCTGATAAGTTCCTGGAGAAAAACAACAATGCAGACATGTTCCTGTTTTTAGTTTTCTAAATCACTTTATACAAAGTAATATAGCTATTAATTTTTATTTAATTTCTTCTATTTATTGTTTCATTTTATGCTTTTTATATGATTGTCTGTTGTTGTCTTGCTCCTCTTCTTTCTTTGTTTAAACCAGGTCTCTCTTGTAAACGAGTCCTCGTGACTCAATGACACTAACCTGTAGAAATAAAGGTTGAATTGTCTCTGCAGCAGATTTAAACAAAGTTTACTTTCATCATGGACAACATTTCCCACAATCCTCTCTGTTTCTATCCCTCTCACATTTTATAATTAATTAAATTATAATTTAAAGTGTTTTGAGTCAAAACAAATGATGCGTTCACTGACTCCGGTTTTCTGTGGGTCATTTCAGAACTGAAACTTTAGCTTTCCTCAGCAGGAGACAGAACCTTGTCCTGCTGAGGGGACGTGTCCTGCTGAGGGGACGTGTCCTGCTAAGGGGACGTGTCCTGCTGAGGGGACGTGTCCTGCTGAGGGGACGTGTCCTGCTGAGGGGACGTGTCCTGCTGAGGGGACGTGTCCTGCTGAGGGGACGTGTCCTGCTGAGGGGACGTGTCCTGCTGAGGGGACGTGTCCTGCTGAGGGGACGTGTCCTGCTGAGGGGACGTGTCCTGCTGAGGGGACGTGTCCTGCTGAGGGGACGTGTCCTGCTGAGGGGACGTGTCCTGCTGAGGGGACGTGTCCTGCTGAGGGGACGTGTCCTGCTGAGGGGACGTGTCCTGCTGAGGGGACGTGTCCTGCTGAGGGGACGTGTCCTGCTGAGGGGACGTGTCCTGCTGAGGGGACGTGTCCTGCTGAGGGGACGTGTCCTGCTGAGGGGACGTGTCCTGCTGAGGGGACGTGTCCTGCTGAGGGGACGTGTCCTGCTGAGGGGACGTGTCCTGCTGAGGGGACGTGTCCTGCTGAGGGGACGTGTCCTGCTGAGGGGACGTGTCCTGCTGAGGGGACGTGTCCTGCTGAGGGGACGTGTCCTGCTGAGGGGACGTGTCCTGCTGAGGGGACGTGTCCTGCTGAGGGGACGTGTCCTGCTGAGGGGACGTGTCCTGCTGAGGGGACGTGTCCTGCTGAGGGGACGTGTCCTGCTGAGGGGACGTGTCCTGCTGAGGGGACGTGTCCTGCTGAGGGGACGTGTCCTGCTGAGGGGACGTGTCCTGCTGAGGGGACGTGTCCTGCTGAGGGGACGTGTCCTGCTGAGGGGACGTGTCCTGCTGAGGGGACGTGTCCTGCTGAGGGGACGTGTCCTGCTGAGGGGACGTGTCCTGCTGAGGGGACGTGTCCTGCTGAGGGGACGTGTCCTGCTGAGGGGACGTGTCCTGCTGAGGGGACGTGTCCTGCTGAGGGGACGTGTCCTGCTGAGGGGACGTGTCCTGCTGAGGGGACATGTCCTGCTGAGGGGACGTGTCCTGCTGAGGGGACGTGTCCTGCTGAGGGGACATGTCCTCCTCTCTCATCCTAACGTGGGGGGGGGTCATTTTTTATTTGACGTTTCCTCGTTAGGCAGCAGGAAGCCGTTAACCTGAAGTGTGTTTGATTGACAGGAGTGTGTTTGATTGACAGGGGGCTCCGGGACAGGACGGGCTTCCAGGCGGCGGCGGCGTCTCTGGACTCACGGTGAGGCTCGGTTCTGATTGGACAGCGGCACCGTTTGGTCTCAGAGCTCCGAACACACTGACAGTTAATTTGTTACAACTAAAGATTTAAATGAGCACGTCTTGATTTGGGTTTTCTGGTTCTGACCCGTTCTTGTGGTGGGTCTGGTCTCCAGACAGCACCACAGGTCCAGTAAGGTTCTGACTCCAGGCGTGTTCGGGGAGTCCAACAGGCATTTGCTGACAATGAAATGCTTTTCAGGAAGTGCTTTAATTTTTTTAATGATCTGCTGCGTGTTGTGTTCAGGGTCCGGACGGAAGACGAGGTCCAGCTGGTGAGAAGGTCAGAACCCAACTAGCACTCACACCTGATGACCCCGGAGCTCTGCTTTAATGTTAACTCTTTGTGGATCTGCAGGGCCCGAACGGAGCAGCTGGTTCTGCAGGACCACCAGGCTCCCCTGGTGCACCTGGTCCTCAGGTGAGCTCCTCTGCTGACTCATGTCCAGCACCGTCTGTGTGGACATGAAGCTCTGAGTCTTCAGGGTGGTTCTGGAGGAGGCCCGTCCTCTAAAGGTGTCCACTTGTCTCTACAGGGTCCCAGAGGGGTCATGGGTCAACCTGGACCAATCGGACCACCGGGCCTTCCTGGAACTCAGGTCAGTTCCTTGTCAAGTTCAAGTTCAAGGTTTTTTCTTTGCATTCACATCACATGTGATACATGAGGTGGAATGAAATGATGTACTGAAGGTCCCAGTTACATCCAACAAAAGCAAAAATATAAAAAGAAACAGAATACAAGGATCTAAGATCTATACACTAAACACTAATAATATAAAATAAGGTGGTGTATTAAACAGCAGCCTGAACATGAGTCTGTTGTGAGCAGATGGGTATGAATGAGTACAGCAGCATGAGATAATCAGCAGCATGAGATAATCAGCAGCATGAGATAATCAGCAGCATGAGATAATCAGCAGCATGAGATAATCAGCAACATGAGATAATCAGCAGCATGAGATAATCAGCAGCATGAGATAATCAGCAGCATGAGATAATCAGCAGCATGAGATAATCAGCAGCATGAGATAATCAGCAGCATGAGATAATCAGCAGCATGAGATAATCAGCAGCATGAGATAATCAGCAGCATGAGATAATCAGCAGCATGAGATAATCAGCAGCATGAGATAATCAGCAGCATGAGATAATCAGCAGCATGAGATAATCAGCAGCATGAGATAATCAGCAGCATGAGATAATCAGCAGCATGAGATAATCAGCAGCATGAGATAATCAGCAGCATGAGATAATCAGCAGCATGAGATAATCAGCAGCATGAGATAATCAGCAGCATGAGATAATCAGCAGCATGAGATAATCAGCAGCATGAGATAATCAGCAGCATGACATAATCAGCAGCATGAGATAATCAGCAGCATGAGATAATCAGCAGCATGAGATAATCAGCAGCATGAGATAATCAGCAGCATGAGATAAGTCACATATCAACAATTGAGTGTCATCACAGTGATTATTCTGGTTAGATATTCATGAGTCTAACAGCCTCAGGGTAGAAGCTGTTCCTCAGTCTAGTGGTTCTACACTTGATGCTCCTCAACCTCCGTCCTGAGGGGAGTGGGGCAAAGAGTGAGTGTGCTGGGTGAGTGAGGTCTTTCATGATGCAGGTGGCTCTTTTCCTGCATCTGGAGGTGTAAATGTCTGTGATGGTGGGGAGACTGACTCCAACAGACTTCTGTGCAGCCTTCACCACTCTCTGTAGAGCTTTCCTCTCTGCAACTGTGCAGCCTCCATGCCACACGTTGATGCTGGAGCACAGGATGCTCTCCACTGCACACCTGTAGAAGGAGGTGAGGACTGGGCTGCTCAGACCAGCTCGTCTCAGCCGTCTGAGGAAGTAGAGTCTCTGATGACCTTTCTTGATCAGGCTGGTGGTGTTGTTGCTCCAGCTGAGGTTATCATTCAAGTGTACACCCAAGTATTTGTAGCTGGAGACCACTTCCACTGCAGATCCACTTATGTTCAGTGGGGTGTGTGTTTGTTTGTTCCTTCTGAAGTCCACAATCATCTCCTTTGTCTTCTTCACATTCATGTGAAGGTTATTCTCTTTGCACCAGCTCTCCAGATGTTCCACCTCCTGTCTGTAGCTGGACTCATCATTGTTTGTGATGCATCCCACCACCGCTGTATCATCTGCAAACTTTACAATATGACAGCCTGGATGGGTGGCTGCACAATCATATGTGAGCAGAGTGAACAGAAGAGGGCTCAACACACATCCTTGAGGAGAGCCAGTGCTGAGGGTTATGGTGGAGGAGGAGAAGTTGTGGATCTTCACGGACTGAGGTCTGTTTGTTAAGAAGTCTAGTACCCAGTTACAAATGGAGGGTCTTAGTCCAAGTGTAGATAGTTTGTCTATCAGAGTTTGGGGGATCATGGTGTTGAAGCAGACGTGAAGTCCACAAAGAGCAGACGGACGTAGGAGTCATTCTGATCCAGGTGGGTGAGAGCAGTGTGGACCACAGAGGAGATTATTCATTCAACCTTTATTCAGTCAGGTTAATCTAATTGATTCTCGAGGACTCATTTACAAGAGCGACCTGTCTACAAACTAAAGAGTGATGATGATGTCCAAAGTGCTGTACAAGAACAAAAACAAACACAAAACAATAAAAACAATCATATAAATAATCAGAACATCACAAGTAAAAGAATACAACATTAAAACAGAGATGTGAACTCACTCTGGTTTAAAAGCCAATGAAAACATATGTGTTTTCAAACGAGTTTTAAAAACAGATATTGATGGGGCCTGCCTGACCTTCAGTGGCAGTTCGTTCCACAATTTAGGAGCCAGAGCTGAAAAGGCTCTGTCTCCTCTGGATTTATAAAAGGTTTTTGGGACTGCTAAAAGCATATGGTCAGAGGATCTAAGAGCACGTGATGAAGGTGAAGCAGTTCAGACAGATAAGAGGGACTAAAACCGTTCAAAGACTTAAAAACAAACAATAAAACTTTAAAATGGATTCAAAACTGGCCAGGAAGCCAATGAAGGGACATTAAAACTGGAGTGATGTGCTCACGCCTGCCTGTACCAGTCAAAAATCGTGCAGCAGCATTCTGTACCAGCTTGCAACAGTGAGAGCGAGGCCTGGCTAACTCCGATCAGAAGAGAGTTACAATAATCCAGCCGTGAAGTAATAAAAATGTGGATTACTGTCTCTAAGTGGTGCCTAGAAAGGAGGGGCTTGATTTTTGACAGGCGCCTCAGTTGAAAGAAAGAGGACTTAACCATGCTGTTGATATGACAGTCGAGTTTCAGGCAGGGGTCAATTTTCGCTCCTAGATTTGTCACAATCGATTTTTCATATGGGGCCAAAGAGGAAAAATCAAAGGTGGGGGGACTGTTAGGAGCACTGGATTTAAAGACCATAACCTCAGGGTTTTTTTTTTTTTTCATTAAAGTGGAGGAAATTAAGTGCCATCCACCCTCTAATATCATCAAGACAGACCAGGAGAGACTGCGTGGAGCCATTTTGTTCTAAAGGGAAGTAGACTTGACAGTCATCTGCATATAAATGAAATTGCACACCATGCTTTCTGAAAATAGAACTGAGTGGCAGAAGATAAAGCAAAAAGAGGAGAGGACCAAGGATGGAGCCTTGGGGTACACCCCAGGTGAGTGCAGCAGAAGCAGAGGTAAAATTATCCATCTTCACACTGAAACTTCTATTGGAAAGGTAGGACCTAAACAACTGCAGAGCTGAGCCAGTGATGCCCACCCACTGCTCCAATCTGGAGATGAGAATGTCATGGTCGACTGTGTCAAAAGCAGCTGTTAAATCTAAAAGCACAAGTAAAACACAGTTTCCAGAATCCAGTGATAAAAAAACCCTTAAAAGGGCAGATTCAGTGCTATGGTAGGTTTTGAAACCAGACTGGAAGACCTCCAAATTTTTTAATTCATCCAAAAAGGCCTTCAGCTGGGTGTAAACAACTTTTTCCAATATTTTTGAGATAAAAGGTAACTGTGAAATTGGCCTAAAGTTTGCCAAAGAGGTTGGATCATGGCCAGGTTTTTTCAACAATGGCTGCACCACAGCATGTCTAAAATTGCTTGGTACCATGCTAAACATCAAGCTGCTATTGATCACATTTAGGACAAAGGAGCCAACAGTAGAAAAAAACTCCTTAAGAAAACAAGGAGGTACAAGATCAAGGGGGGAACCCGATGGTTTCATACTGGTGACCAGTTTCTCTAAATAGGAGAGAGAAATAGGCTCCAGATGATCAAAAAACATAGGACAGGGGTCCGGAATGGAAGGGTCATGGGAAGGAAAAGAAATACAAGCCCTTGTGTTCGTTACCTTGTCCCAAAAAATTTGAAGAAACATCACAAAGTTTTCTAGATGCTTCATGAGGAACCGGTTCATGTGAATTGAGGACAGTGTTGATGGTATTATAAAGAACACGGTGATTGTGAGAGTTGGCAACAATAATGTCAGAGAAATATTTTGCTCTGGCTGTTTTCACAGCTCTTTGATAGTGATGCCAACTCTCTCTCTCTCAGCATATCAAAAGAGACTTGGAGTTTGTCCTTTCTCCATTTGCGCTAATTTCTCCTGCATTCCTGTCTAATGGCACGGGTATGGTTGCTCAACCACAGGTCAGATCTTGGCTTTGAATGCCTAGTTTTAATTGGGGCCACATCATTCAAAACAGTGTTGCATAAAGAATCAAAATATAGTGAAAGCTCCTCAGTGCTGAGAGACACAGAGAGCTGTGAATCTAAATGATTAAAGACAGTGGAGAAATGGGCAGCAGAGGATGAGTTAAAAACACGGCAGCTTCGAGCAGGAGCACAGGGTTTAACAGGTTTAGAAACAGAAATAAAATCAAATAAAATTGGCATGTGGTCTGAAAACAATGCATCACCAATTTCCAAGTTAAAAATAGATAAACCATAAGATAAAACAAGGTCCAGGGTGTGTGTACATTCATGGGTTGGGCCTTTCACTGACTGAATGAGGCCAAAAGCATCCACTACATCTAAGAAATCCTTCACCAGTGGCTTTCCAGTGCAACACACGGGAATATTAAAATAGCCAAAAAGTAAAACTTGCTTATATTTGGACATGTAATCACTCAAGAAAGCAGAAAAGTCCCGTATGAAGTCCTTATTATACTTAGGAGGCATGTAGATGACTGTGTACAGAAGCGGAGGAGCGCAACCCAACTCAAACATGTTCAGTTCAAATGTAGAAAACGCAGTCGGGGGGACAGCTGCTTATAGTCAAAACATGATTTATAAATAACAGCCACACCTCCTCCACGACCCGAGGACATTGGGGTATTAAAATATGAGCAGCCATGGGGTAATAGTTCTGAAAAAACACTGGACTCACCCGGAGAAATCCAAGTCGCCGTCACGGAGAGAAAGTCCAAACCCTGGGACAAATAAAAATTCTTCAGAACAAAAGTTTTGTTTGCAACAGATCTTGCATTTACCAGACCCATCCTGATGGGAACTGGGTCCGGAGAAGCAGTAGAAGAATTAATCCGAGCAAGGTGTTGCATATTTCCAAGGTTGGCACCTCGTCAGCGCAGATGTGGAGGAGTGAGACGTGGAGGAAAGAAGTTTTGATCCCAGTCGACAACAGGTACCAGCCAGGAATCAACAAGGTCCAAGGAGCGCCATGAAGCATACAGACCAGGAACTGATCCAAGCTGGGACAGGAATACTCCCGGCGATTTTGCCAAAACAGTCCTCAGCCTTACCAAGAGCCCACCGCGTTTACCTCGACGCCGGTGACGTCTTCTCCGGCGATGGGGGTGTGGTGCCCGGCACAGGTACGATGGAACTCCGGTCAACAACGGGGGCAAAGAATTGTGCTTTTCATGACAACGATATAAAACTTTAGCAGTAGGCAGGCAAAGCCCCAAAAGGGTTTGGCGATCATAAACTAGTTGAGAGTCCACATCACAAAAGCATAGAAACAACAATAATAAAAAAAGACAAATAGAGAGTGGTAGACGAGACGCCCAACACACTGGCGCCATCTTGCCACACCCAATAACATTTTATGTCATTGAAGTGTCCTTCAAACTCATACACAGGATCCACCAGACTACTTAAAGAAATTCATCTTTAACATTGTGGTGAACTGTTCCTTCTGTGGCCTTCGCCCTGAGTCTGTTACTCATTTGTTCTGGTTGTGTCCTCATTCTAAAGAGTTTTCAGAATCAGAATAAGCTTTATTATCATTGCACTGGGATACAGTGAAATTAGGTTCGTACAGTCATCCGAAAGATGGGCTGGTGACCCAAACTCTTCCTTTAAGATGTTCTTATTTTGTAGCCCAGGAAATAAATGGTTGGTCAAACATTTCCTTACAAAATAATTATTACATTTTTATCTATAAATTGGATCCCATAGATCAATAAGGAGGTGATTGTGGTTGTATAGTTTGGTGGGTTGTTGTGTTTTTGATCAGAAATATCACTTCCTTAGAAAGTATACGTATTAAGTAAACATGAAAACTCTAAAATAGGGGGTTGAAACTGTATTTGCTGCTGACCCTTAAAGTAAAAGAAACATACCGTAAACACCAGTGTATATTACGCACTTTTATTGCTCATTTGAATGTCCTGCGTATTATACACCGAAGCGTATCATCTACAGATTTTTTCCCATATTTTTAGACCCATTTTTGGCTCTGATTCGCTTTTTCATTTTGGCCTAAAAATGGTGCAGTACCAGTTTCGGCCGCTATGGGCGCTAATGCACCCTGTAGTCTGTTTACCTGCAGACTGTACCTGGAGGCGTATCCTGGCGCCATCTAGTGGCCATAAAAAAGACTGTCACTGCAGCGCGTATTATACACCGAAGCGTATTATCTACCAATTTTTCTGATTTATTTCCAAATATTGGCCAAAGCGTATTATACACCGGAGCGTATTATACACCGGTGTTTACGGTACTTTAAAATGACGACTGACATTTATCCAGCCAAGGACTTACTGAGAAAACGCTTTAATATACAGTAAGTGATAACACATGTGCACACCGTGACAGTGATGTTGCAAAAACTGTTGTTTTTCTGTTCAGCGGTTAAGAACTACAGTACTTAAGAGATTTACAGTTGTGGTTTAACAAGAAGTTACCATCATCATCATCATCCTTTGGAGACATGACCGGTTTTAGTTAGTTGTTAAAAGACAAATAATAATAATAATGAATTCAATTTATAACGCACTTTTCATTAATGAAAATCTCAAAGTGCTACAAGGTGCAACAGAATTAAATGTCAATAAAACGTCAATAAAACAAATAATAAAACAATTAAAATCAATAACAGTATCAGCTAAGATCAAAAGTAGAATCATGAGGAGGTAGAGTATGCTCGGTTGAAAAGAAAGGTCTTCAAGCCGCTCTTAAAGTCAACCACAGACTGTGGGGCTCTCAGACAGTCAGGAAGAGAGTTCCACAGGCGGGGGGCAGCCACACTGAAAGCCCGGTCACCCATGGTCCTTAATTTGGTTCTCGGAATGTGAAGGAGATTACTGTTCTGTGACCGCAGCGAACGGGTGGATGAGTATGGAATAAGAATATCCTTCAGATAATCTGGTGAAGTTCCGTGTAAGCATTGATGTGTAATGAGAGCAGTTTTGTACTGAATTCTGTAGGTGACAGGAAGCCAATGAAGGTTATGGAGAATGGGTGTAATATGTTCAAATTTACGAACTCTCAACAAGATCCTTGCTGCACTGTTTTGAATATATTGAAGTTTCTGAAGGTTTTTGCCAGGGATTCCAATAAACAGGGAGTTGCAGTAGTCGAGCCTGGAGGAGACAAAAGCATGGACGAGCTTCTCAGCATCGGAAAAAGTTAGGGATGGGCGAAGTCTGGAGATGTTTCGAAGATGGAAGAAGCAAGTTTTAAACAGATGCTTAATGTGATTTTCAAATGTAAGATTGGAGTCCATTTTTATTCCAAGATTAGTAACAGAGGTGGAGAGGGGGATGTCTTGTCCAGAAAAGGAAAGTGTTGTTATAGGAGATGTTTGTACCTGGTGAGGGGTGCCAATCAGTATGGCCTCAGTCTTGGAGCAGTTTAATTGAAGAAAGTTCTGATTCATCCATGCCCTAATTGCCTCCAGGCAGGCAGAGAGGGCAGTGAGTGAAGATGGAGATGACAAGGTGGAAGATGAGGATGCTCCAGTCCTGATGTAAAGCTGTGTATCGTCGGCATAACAGTGAAAAGAAATGTTGAACTGATTAATAATTTGACCTAAAGGCAGCATGTAAAGGGAAAACAGCAGGGGCCCCAGAACCGACCCCTGAGGGACACCACAGGAGACACAGACTGTCTGGGACGTGGCGTTGCCAAGACTAACACATTCCAGCCTATTGGAGAGGAAAGATTTGAACCAGTCCAGGACTGTGTCGCAGAGACCGACCTCCACATGAAGACGGTGGAGGAGGATACTATGGTCCACAGTGTCGAAGGCTGCAGTGAGGTCAAGGAGGACAAGGATGGAGGGAGAGCCAGTGTCAGCAGCCAAGAGGACATCATTGGTAACCCTCAGCAATGCAGTCTCTGTACTGTGAGCTGCCCTGAATCCAGACTGGAACTTCTCATACAGGGAGTGTTGTTGTAGGTGATCCTGCAGCTGAGCAGCAACAGCTTTTTCCAGCACTTTAGACAGAAAAGGGAGGTGTGAAATTGGGCGGTAATTAGAAAAAATGTCGGGATCCAAATTAGATTTTTTCAGAAGAGGCCTAATGATGGCGGTTTTTAGAGGCAGTGGAACATGACCAGATTGTAGAGACTGATTTATTATTTGAGTGATAAGTGGGCCTATTGCAGAATGATTGGTTTTTATGAGAGACGAGGGGAAAGGATCCAGGGCACAGGATGAAGGCTTCATTTTCTTGATGATGGCCTCCACCTCACTCTGAACAACTTCGTCAAAGCTGTTTAGGGTCCCAGAATGCAGACGGGTGGGTGGCACACTGAGAACGGGGAGGTTGTGGAGCTGAGATCTGATAGTGTCAACTTTGGTTTTAAAAGATGAAAGAAACAGGTCGCATTTTTGAGCAGAGTCCTCAAGAGTTTGCTTAATGGGATTAAGCAGACGAGTGATTGTGGAGAAGAGCTGTTTAGAGTTTCCAGGGCAGGTGTTGATGATGTTAGAATAATATTTGGAGCGTGCTTCTTTAAGAGAATAGGCGTATGCTTTCTGATGTTCTTTATATGCCTGCTTATGCACAGAGAGACCAGATGATTTTACACGTCTCTCAATAGCACGGCCAGTTGCCTTCATCTTGCGCAGCTCATCAGTGTACCAAGGGGCTGAACGCGAGAAAGACACCAGTCTTGTCTTCAAGGGGGCGTGTAGGTCCAGGAGCTCCCGAAGAGATTGGTTGTAGTAATCCACAGAGTCATCTGCAGAAGGATGATTGACAGCGGTCAGGGTGTGAAGATCAGCAGACAGAACATCAAGGGAAATGTTTTTAAGGTCACGGAACTGGATGGGTCGTTTTGGGTTTGAAGCAGGCGAAGATGAAGGCACTTCCAGGGAGATGACCCTGTGATCTGAGACACCCAGGTCATATACAGATAAGTTATTGATGAGTACAGTGTCTGTAATCACCAAATCCAGAGTATGCCCCCTGCTGTGCGTAGGGGCGTCAACATGTTGAGTGAGATTAAGAGAGTCCAGAAGAGACTTAAAATCTGTTGCCAGAGGTGAAGAAGAATTGTCCACGTGGATATTTAAGTCGCCAAGAAAAATAGTCTTCACAGGGGAGGTGCAGAAAAAAGTGAGGAGGTCATGCATCTCTGAGTTAAATGAAACATGCGGTTTGGGAGGTCTATAAATTAATATAACATTCATCAGGAGTGGGGCTTTGAAGCTGAAAGCCAGACATTCAAAAGAAGAAAAGTCCTGAGAAGACAGATGAGACAATTTTAAATTACTGCGATAAATTACCGCCAGACCACCACCGCGGCCAGTGCTGCGGGCTCTCTGCAGATAACTGTATCCAGAGGGACACGCCTCATTCAGAGAACTGAACACCTCTGGTTGGTGCCAAGTCTCTGTAAGACACATGAGGTCCAAGTTCTTCTCCAGAATGTGATCATGAATTAAACATGACTTGTTGGAAAGTGACTGCACATTGAAAAGTTCTAATTTAATACCAGTTGGAATAGGAGCTTTTTGAACCGGTTTAAGCAGACTGAAGTCCACTCCACATTTTCCTCGCCACTTTGTGCGCAGTGGACTACAAAGGCCTACAGACGCAGCGTTCTGATGACGCCATCGAGGTGCGACACGTCTTTCAGCCCAGGCAGCACTAATCGAATCCGAGTTCGCTTGAGAATAAACGGTTTTCCTTCGAGAGCTTCTATGGATGTAACGAGGTCTACGCAGAAGTCCCAGTTGTTTGATGGTGGAAATAGAAAGAGGAATGGAGCAGTTGTTAAGTTCAAACAACTGCGAAGCGGAATAGGTCAACATCCACGAGCCGGTGGAGGCTAGCACAGAGCTAGCCGCTAGCAGCAGGCCCACGGCTCCGAAAAAGATATACAAGAAGCAGAGAGATGTAACTCGAATGAGCATTACCTTAAAAGAGTACAGGAGAGAGTCCAGAACAGTCCAAAGGACACAGGAAGTTGAGAGAGGCAGCAGGTAAGCGAACAATAAGTGCAGCTACGTGGTTCTCGAAGCTAAATTTGTGTTGAAGCTAGCGGGAGCTAGCAGCTCCTACTATTAAAATTCCGGTTAGACTAGTAAAGTTTTCTATCTAATGAATCCAGCAAACAAGTCAAATCTTGGCTTCGCCACGATCTCCCATCCTGAGCAAGCACAATGGCATCAGTGGAAAGGAAAAACTCCCTTTTAGAAGGAAGAAACCTCTAGCAGACCCAGGCTCAGGACAAGCGGTCATCTGCTTTGACCGGCAACTTATAATGTTTGCAGATCCACAACGCAGTCAGAAAAGACAGTTGCTCTAAAACTAACTAACTAAAACACAAAACTTAATCACAGAAAGGTAGAAAGGTTCAAAGAAAGGTAGAAATGTCCACACAGGAGCTGTACACAGGCTCAACGCCTGCCGCACTCTGCGTTCAAGAAAGGTAGAAAGGTAGAAATGTCCACACAGGTGCTGTACACAGGCTCAACGCCTGTCGCATTCTGCATTCAAGAAAGGCAGAAAGGTTCAAAGAAAGATAGAAATGTCCAACAAGGCTCGGTGAAAAAAAAAACAGCAGAAATTATTAAAAAAGGCTTCAAAAAGCAAAAAGTACGAGGAGCAGCGGCAGCCAAGGTGTGCCCGCGTCCACTTCCTCCACAGGTGCTCAAAGAACAGGAACTCTGTATCAATGTTAGTTTGTTTGGATACAATTTATTCACAGGGATAAAGTACA
>JBBPBX010030636.1:0-17445 GCA_038048925.1 Garcialebias charrua
TGGGTACTAGACTTCTTAACCAACAGACCTCAGTCAGTGAGGGTCCACAACTTCTCCTTCTCCATCGTAACACCTCAGCACTGGCTCTCCACAAGGATGTGTGTTGAGCCCTCTCCTGTTTACTCTGCTCACATATGATTGTACAGCTACCCATCCAGGCTGTCATATTGTAAAGTTTGCAGATGATACAGCCGTGGTGGGATGCATCACAAACAATGATGAGTCCAGCTACAGACAGGAGGTGGAACACCTGGAGAGCTGGTGCAAAGAGAATAATCTTCACATGTCTGTGAAGAAGACAAAGGAGATGATTGTGGACTTCAGAAGGAACAAACACACCCACTGAACATAAGAGGATCTGCAGTGGAAGTGGTCTCCAGCTACAAATACTTGGGTGTACACATGAATGATAACCTCAGCTGGAGCAACAACACCACCAGCCTGATCAAGAAAGTTCATCAGAGACTCTACTTCCTCAGACGGCTGAGACGAGCTGGTCTGAGTAGCCCAGTCCTCACCTCCTTCTACAGGTGTGCAGTGGAGAGCATCCTGTGCTCCAGCATCAACGTGTGGCATGGAGGCTGCACAGCTGCAGAAAGAAAAGCTTTCAGAGAGTGGTGAAGGCTGCACAGAAGATGTTGGAGTCAGTCTCCCCACCATCACAGACATTTACACCTCCAGATGCAGGAAGAGGCCACCTGCATCATGAAGGACCCCACTCACCCAGCACACACACTTTTTGCCCCACTCCCCTCAGGAAGGAGGTTGAGGAGCATTAAGTGTAGAACCACTAGACTGAGGAACAGCTTCTACCCTGAGGCTGTTAGACTCATGAATAAATAACCAGAATAATCACTGTGAAAAATAATCACATCATGTTGCTGCTGATCTGTTTCATGTTGCTGCTGATCTGTTTCATGTTGCTGCTGATCTGTTTCATGTTGCTGCTGATCTGTTTCATGTTGCTGCTGATCTGTTTCATGTTGCTGCTGATCTGTTTCATGTTGCTGCTGATCTGTTTCATGTTGCTGCTGATCTGTTTCATGTTGCTGCTGATCTGTTTCATGTTGCTGCTGATCTGTTTCATGTTGCTGCTGATCTGTTTCATGTTGCTGCTGATCTGTTTCATGTTGCTGCTGATCTGTTTCATGTTGCTGCTGATCTGTTTCATGTTGCTGCTGATCTGTTTCATGTTGCTGCTGATCTGTTTCATGTTGCTGCTGATCTGTTTCATGTTGCTGCTGATCTGTTTCATGTTGCTGCTGATCTGTTTCATGTTGCTGCTGATCTGTTTCATGTTGCTGCTGATCTGTTTCATGTTGCTGCTGATCTGTTTCATGTTGCTGCTGATCTGTTTCATGTTGCTGCTGATCTGTTTCATGTTGCTGCTGATCTGTTTCATGTTGCTGCTGATCTGTTTCATGTTGCTGCTGATCTGTTTCATGTTGCTGCTGATCTGTTTCATGTTGCTGCTGATCTGTTTCATGTTGCTGCTGATCTGTTTCATGTTGCTGCTGATCTGTTTCATGTTGCTGCTGATCTGTTTCATGTTGCTGCTGATCTGTTTCATGTTGCTGCTGATCTGTTTCATGTTGCTGCTGATCTGTTTCATGTTGCTGCTGATCTGTTTCATGTTGCTGTGTGCATGTGTGTTCATCTGCTCATACAGACATGTTCGTGCTGCTGTTCTACGTAATGTTTGTGAAATTAGTGTTTAGTGTATTTTTAGTTGATGTTTTTCTTAGTTCATATCTTAGATGTTATTACTGTTTTTTTCTTTTTTCTTTTTCTTTTTTTTTTTACATACAGACATTGAATTGGGAGTAGATCAAGGGACCTTGCTGACCCAGGTTATCCATAGATACCAGTACTGTACATGTCATGAGTGGATGGATGCAGAGTTTTGAAAGACTAGACCAGAAGGTTGTCTCAGGAGGGGTAAGATGGGGAGTGGTGGCACAGAGGTTAGAGAAGATGGGCCTGTGATCGGAAAGTTGCAGGTTCAACTCCCTGGTCTGACAACATCAAAATGTGGGTGGAAAAGGTCAAACACTCACACCTGCCTCCACCCTCATTTGCTCCACTCTCTGAAGCAAGGCCCTTAAAGGAGAAATGTAATCAAATCTGAAAAAATCGATATAACAAGAATTTCATATAGTAAACAACACACATAAACATACTTAGTATGCTTTTTTCAAGTCAGTAGCTTAAAGAAATAGTTTTTTTACATTTTTCCTGCTACATGCCGAAGTGCAGTGATTTCTGTAGTAATTTTCTGGACGCACTTTTATGACACAATTAAGACCTCCTTTGCTATCTTACAATAACACTGAAGCTATAAACCCATCATTACTGTCCTCTTGTCTGTCATTTAAAATGGAAGCAGAAGACCTTTTTGAATCTGAAGGATATCACTTTAGTTTGTCAAAAACAGTTTGGTGATTTAGTGCATTAATGGGCATTTCTATCCTGGAAATACGAATAGCCTTCGCATGCTAACGTTAGCATGCTAGCGCCGTATGCTAACGTTAGCATGCTAGCGCCGTATGCTAACATGGGAGTGGGGGTGTTGAAAATGTCCTGAAACAGTTACCAATGTCTTGTTAAGCTCTGTATTCCACAGAACATAGTAGGATCTAAAATGATTTTTAAAGATGAAGGAGCAAGTTGAAACATGCAGGGTCTCCCTCCTTGCTAGCAGGCTCCATTGGGAGCTGCCTGGCTAACTAACTACGGTGGCCCTACACGGCCAAAATTCTACAGCGGCCGAATGCACAGGAGCGGTAAAAATACAATATAAAATTTTAAAAAAGTTTTAAAATCTATTTTGGGGCTTTTAGAATCGATTCTGAATCGCCAGGACTAAGAATCTTGATTCTTTAAAAAATAGATTTTTTTTTGCTGCATCCCTAATTGCTACACACTGAAACCTTTTTGTCCACTACTAGATTTTTTTTTTTATTAACACAAACAGAACTACAAAACACTACATAAACAAAAAAATATATACAAACTCTTGTGAATGATAACATAACTACAGTCTATAAGCTAGGGGGCGGTTTACAAAATGATGAAAGTTGAAAAAATACTAGATACACACACTAATATTACTGTATGAGGGACGACCATTGCACTGCCTATGTCATATTCAGGGGACGGAGAGCAAGCAGAGGGAGGGGGGTCAAAAACACCAGATGAGAATTTTTTCACTTTGCAAAGTCTAAATTTGAGTTAGGATGACATTTTTGACTTGTGAAATTTTCTCAACAAGCTTATTTTATGCTTTTCATTAGACTACTATTAGCTTAAAAACACTTTTCATTTCTCCTTTAACCCCCACCATCTGCTCCAAAACAGGTCTCTCCTGAAAATGAGTTCTCGTGACTCAATGAGACTACCTGGATGAATAAATGTTTGTGTGTTGCCTGTTGTTTGTACAGCACTTTGGCCTTGTCACTGTTTTAAGTGCTCTATAAATAAAATAGTATGGTATAAAAGGTAAATAAATAAATAAAGATGTGCAAAAGTAGGATGTTTCTGACCTTGTTCTGTGCCATCATGGTTCCTGATTTAAAGCAGAGGGGACCTGAATTAGGTCCAGTGGTTCTCCCAACCATGATGCCAGGAGGAACACCAGTGTGTCTTTAGCACTGGCTCCTCTTACCTTAGTAAAACCATCTGAGCACACAGTGGTCTTCAGTGTCAATACAGAACTGAGACTCATTCCTAAGAATGTACCGTGTGCCACTACTTACTGGTTTATACTTCCTGGTTCTGGCACCACTTCAAGCCCAGACATCTTTTCTCTGGTGTAATGGCAGCTACAGTATACATAGTATGGTGAACCCATTGATACTAGTCACTGAGACACAGTGAGTGTTGCATAAAAAAAAAAACTACTATCTTTGTCCAAATGTCAAAACACTTAAAGCTTAGTGTGCAATACAATGATCCTCTTCTCATGATAATTATCGAGGACAGGAGTTTTTAAAGTGTGAGAGTAAGCCCCCACCTCAGAGAGCAAATAAACTGACCCCACCAGTGTTTGTTTTACACATTTTTCTTTTACACATTTCAACATCTGTGCTTTTATTTTACATTTTGAAAATGTGCTGGCAATGATCTTTGAGTGGACAATTTATCTGGTCTGCTGACCCACTGTATCTGTCACTGTCAGACTCTCCAGCATCTACCTGATAACACCATCGTTCCACTCATGAAATTATTTACATCCATATTAGATCGTTCCTTCTGAGTGTCTTTTTAACACCTTTTATGTTAGTGTCTTGATCACTCTTATCATTATGGACTCAACTCCCTATTCTATTTCCCTCTCCACTCAGAACAGGATAAAGCACAGAATGGATAGATGTGGAAATCTCACGTAACCCTTTGACCAGACAACAGGCCTGAACAACATCCATTTACTGGAAAGTGCAAAAAAGCAAATCCACATCTTACATAAAACTGACTCCATTTTATTTTAGTTGTTAAAACCCATCTACTGCTTTGAGATATTACTGAAAGACTGGGTTGACTTCACAGTTACAGTAATGTACATTTGTGTTTCAATCTGGAAATTGTTATGTAGAAACAAGTACCGGTAACTAGTGTGTGACACAGTAAATACAAATACAAATTGCATTGCATTATTTTTTAACATGAAGCAAGAATTAATACAGCCTAAATATCTGATTTATTTTTAAAACAAAAAATGTTTAACCATTTCTAGACTTTGAGCTGCTCGTTTGTGAGGTATGACATGATTTTCTTGAATATTCTGTTTGAGATTATTTGTATTGTTCAAGCTGCAGCAGAACAAAGATAAGACAGACAAAATCTAGCAGTATAAAACTATAACATCACTTCTGTTCAGACTGAGTGGAAGGTCACCAGAGCCTGTTGTCTGGCATACCAGGAAATATGGAATTTATGTGACGGGAACATACGTCAACTATCAAAACCAACATCACGTGCTCTTTCAGTCAAATTTACACTGAATATTCATTCATTTATAGGAATAAGAAGGAAACCTGAAAAAAAAACAACTACATATACAGTATTGTCATCTCAAAACTACAGTGTTCTTGCCTCACTGAAGCTGTGTACACATTAAAAACAACATGTACTGTACATACTTTTACCCATATATTTAGGCAGCTCATTATGTAGGGGAAAAAAGTCCTTATGAAATGCTTGTGTTCAGATCAGAGTCCATAACTCACCGCCAGCCTTGGAAATGGGCTGACTATCAAATTTCTCCTGGGTCATGAGTAACCAAGGATAATAAGCTTCATCTATTGCACCCCCACTCCTTACCCCCGGAGAACTTTCTGTGCAAGCTTATCAGAACTGCTGGCTGAACAACATCATCAGAACTGTGGCTGATCTGAAAAAGGCTCATGGACAAATCTCACCACCTCGACCTCAAATGCATATGCAATCTGTTTTTAATTGTGCTTGCTGGTAGAGTTTTTTGATGTCTCAAATCGTGTCCTGATAGACAAGATGTGAAAGATCTTTTTTTACCACTATCTACCCTCATGGTTCTTCCCCCTTTTCACATCTGAGATTATTATTTTGATAAGAATAAGATGGCCACGCTGATAAAATTAGCTGCAGCTTCGTACACTCCGTCCATCTTTCGGACGACTGTGCGTACATGTTCTCGCTGTTCCTCGGTGCAATAACAATAAAGCTTATTCTGATTCTGATAAGCTCAGCAGGCAGATTTTTCTCATTTTCACATCTCTTAACGTTCTGCTGATGAACAACAATTAGTTTCTTCTAAATGACCTGTGGAAACATGGCTGACAGCTTAAATGGTACCAGCTGTTGGTGGGTTCAGAGCAATGGGCGACTTGGAACAAACTCCTGAAGAGAGAGAAATGCATTAACAGATGTCTGTCTCATATATATGCTGTTTATATATATATCAGAGTCACAGATTCTTTATTGTCATTCGCACCACATGTGGTACATGTGATGAAACGAGATTATGTGCACAGGGTCCCAGTTACATCCAACAACAAAATGTAAGAGAAAAACATTGATAAGATCTAAGATATGAACTAAGAAAAACATCAACTAAAAATACACTAAGCCCTAATATCATAGTAAAATATTACTCCAAACAGCAGCACGAACATGATATATATATATATATATATATATATATATATATATATATATATATATATATATATATATATATATATATATATATATATATATATATATATATATATATATATATATATATATATATATATATATATATATATATATATATATATATATATATATATATATATATATATATATATATATATATATATATATATATATATATATATATATATATATATATATATATATATATATATATATATATATATATATATATATATATATATATATATATATACATATATATATACCAGTAAATATATAACAAAAACTGTTAACCACAGTGAGGGGAGAAATCAACATGCCCAACTGGTTTTACATTCTTATCATTGTGTTCTTCCAGACAGTGATCATGATCCAGGACAAGAACTGGTTTTCATCACATGTTTTAAACAACTTCTTGTAAACATGAGTCACAAGTCTTTTTTCTCCTACATAGAAAGTTTATGTGTACATTTGTTCAGCAACACTTCAGGTCTTTTAACTTAAAACAATAAAATAATCTAGTATTCCTTAAAGGAGTACATTTAGTCTGCCAATAATGCAGAGCAAACTTTTAAACAAAGATCTCATCCTCTGAGAACTCGGAGTATGAGATAAGGATGACACTCACATACTTCTAAACCAAATTAAAGTATCTGTCAATTTTATTAGTTAAATTTGTTTTGTCAGTTCTGTGGTTCATGAGATATTTTGCTAACAAACAGACAATGACAGAGTTACTGTACTTTATGTCCACTTTTTACTGTTGCAGCCAGGTGATTGCATAACTGATGGAAGTCTGTAGATTCTGTGGCATCTAGCTACCAAAATAATTTGTTTCTTTTTAAATTATTCTGTGTTTAAATATATTTGATTAGGTTTATTTATATAGGGCAAAATCACTATAAAAGTTGTCTCAGGGCACTGAACAGAAACAATCACATGCATTAAAAAAGCCAATTAGTAAAAGTTATCAGTCTAAGGAAGTCAGCAGATTGCACTGAATCTTCACTTCGTCGCAGTTTCCTATATCTTGAACCAGTACACTGGCAACAGTAGAAAGGAAAAACTCTCTTTAAACAGGAAGAAACCTCCAGCAGAACCAGGCTACGGACAAGTTGCCTTTGACCAGCTGGTCCAGGTGTACTTTCTATTGGAAAAATGTCGAATAACACACGTTAAGATAGAAATAATTACAAATACAAACAGGTAGAGTAGAGCCAGTAAAGGCAGCAGCAGAAAGAGGAGAAGTGGTCAATTTGTCCTCCAGCAGCCTAGCATCACTAACTAAGGGATAGCTCAGGAAGCCCAAGCCAACCTCAACTAAAAGATTTTATCAAAAAGGAAAGAACCAACAAAGTTAAGTCAGGTCCTCTGAATGGAACATTTTCTCTTTTATCCAAAAAACGTATTCAGTCTGAGGGGCTGCAATAAATTAAATCTTATCATCAGCACCTTCTCATAGTGGAGCAACCAGTTTGCTGCTGACAGCCAAAACCAACTGCTCACATGCAAAAGGAGCAGGGTTGCCAGATCTCCAGACCGAAAGAAGCGATCAGCTCCTTCAAAACAAGCACAAACAAGCGACTTGCTCTTTCAAAAAAAGCCCCAAAAAAGCACCCCATCCCTTTGTGTAAAAAAAGGCAGTTTTAAACAGTATAAACATATTTATTATGGCATTACATATAACAAGCAAAATTATACATTAAAGAACGTATTCAGTCTAAAAAATAAAAATACATTTTGCATTTTTCTCCCATCTGTGGTCGTGGTCAGATCCAGTCTTGAAGAGCACGCTCTTTCTCCCAATCTTTATTATATTTTTTTCCATATTTACCCCACTTAGAGCTCATATTAGCGTTGTCTTGTCTAGACATTTCACTAAATTCTTTAGTTTGTAGCAGGTCGCTTTTGTAAATGAGCCCTCGAGGCTCAATGAGATTTACCTGACTAAATAAAGGTTGAATGAATGAATGAATAGACAAAGAATAAATAACAATGTTGCATTCGCGTGTAGTCGGATGTCCCGTGAAGAAACACGGTTTTTAATTTTAAACTCACTTTGAAAGTAATTTTCATTAATTTATCATTTTGTTTGCTAAAAACTAACATAGTTGAATGATACAAGATATATATGTTGTGTCACTATATGCTGCTCATGCTGACTCATCATTAATTGCTCGCGCTTATATAGTTTTACCGGCTCTGACTGTCGCTTGCGCCAACTGCACCTGAACGTAACATCCGCCTTGACGTAACATACGTGGAAGGGGGGCGTGACAAACTACCTACCACTCGCATTACTGCTCGACTGAAAAACAAGCACAAATAAGCGACTCAATGTCCGCGAGAAGCCCAAAAAAACGCCACAAGCGGCTGATCAAATTTGAAAGCGACTCCAGGGAAAAACAAGCCCAATGCCGCTTGAAATAAGCGGACTTGGCAACTATGAAAAGGAGGACCATCAACCTAACAGTGGATCGTTAGCACCCTGATGGTTGTTTGCTATTCACAGAGGGCTGAGTGATACTAGCAATAACAGCATCGTAAGAGGGAGACAGTTGAACCCGGAGGCCTCCACCTCTGTTTAATGATGGACGGTTTCTTTTCACAAAGATGGCCTCCTTTACTCCTCTCTCAAACCATCGTTCCTCTCTATCAAGGATGTGAACATCTTCATCCCTGAAAGAGTTGGCCTATACAAACATTTTTTTTGTGAGATCTGCTTCAACTAACTCGTTCTGTTGTCTTCTTGAGCTACCTTTACTTTTTAGCTATTGTTCTGCCAAAAATGCTAATTTGCTGCTAACATTTCAATACGTTTAGCTGTTAGCTACAGTTTTGCTACTTTTAGCTAGCCTTTTTGGCACTTTAGCTGGACTTACTTCTTTACTTTTAATTTCTAGTAAGCCTTTTGTTTCTTTTAGTTTATAGATGTCAGTTAGCCTTTTGATACTTTAAGATGACCTTTAGCCAATTTTAACTTTCAGTTGAAGGCCATTGAGCTACTTTAATTTTTTAGCTAGCTTATTGCTAGTTTTAGATTTTAGGGAGGGTGGCGCAGAGGTTAGAGAAGGGGGGCCTGTGATCGGAAGATTGATGGTTCAACTCCCGGTACCGACAACATCAAAATGTGGGATAGGTGAAGCAGCCACACCTGCCTCCACCCTTATTTGCCCCACTCTGTGCCCTTGAGCAAGGCCCCGAACCCCCACCATCTGCTCCCCCGGGCATTGCCATGTCTTTGTGCGAGTTTATTTGCTGTGGCGACCCCTGACAAAGGGGAAAAAATGCTAATTTTAGTAAGCCTTTTGCTACTTTCAGCTTCTAACTACCATTTATCTAGTTTTAGCTTATAGGACGCTTATTGATACTTTTAGTTAGCTAATTTTAACTTTCAGTTGCAGGAGGCCTTGCTAGCTTTTTGGTAGGCCTTTTGCTCCTATTTTGGCTTTTATCTTGACTTAGACTACATTTAGCTTAGGCGCATTGTTTTGCTACTTTTAACCAGCTTTTTGTCTTTATTTTTTTAGCTTTTACAGCCGTTTCAGGGTTTTCAGCTCAACATTCACAATGTGTTTAAAACAAAAATACTTTATACAGTAGCGTGTTCTTCTCATTATGTGCAGGTTGTGTCACTGATTATTTCCATGGAATGCTGCGAGTGCTTTATTGTCATGTCGCTCTCTTCCCTTCAGGCAGTGGGACTTCTTTGGGGAACAGTTTGAACACCAGTGAGGAGGAGCTCCACACTGCAGGAGTAACACAGACACAGAAAGGTACTGCGTCCTCCTATCGGCCCATCTCCATCCAGATAGTCTTTGTTTTTTATCGTTGATCACTATCACTTTTGCGCTCAAAGCCTCGAGGAGCTCTTTTGTTTTAACACAACAGAGCCCCTCCCGTTGCGACTGTACTCAACCTCCCGCTCTTTCAAAGTCCCCTGCAGTTTGTTTGCTGTTATTCACTCGCAGCTGTGCACATGCGTGTGTTCATGTATAAAGGGTTGTGTTCTGATGCATTTCAGTGCATGGATTGATAAAGGGAGATGCATGAAAACAAGAGGCCTGATCCAGAAGGTGTCACTTGCTCTGCATTGAATTGAAAAAGCCCTTCGGATAAAGGGTGAAACGTTTTCTGCAACAAATAAAGTCCAGTTGTTTTTGTATTGAGCGCTTGTTCTGATTTTATCATGTCCTGGACGACTGAGAATCTTCACCAGCATATTGCTCTGCATGGTTTTCGTGCCCATGGATTTGAGGCACATCTCTGTTACATAACAAAAATCAAATGTTTTGATCATGCAACTTCAGACATCAATCTTAAAATACAGAAAAAATGGCTATAACTTACAGGTAGTCCTCGAGTTACGACGGAGATCCGTTCCTACACTACGTCGTAACTCGAATTTCGACGTAACTCGAAACATACGTCCAAACTGCACCTTATACGTACAGTACTGTATTTTACCAAGCACTTAGCCTATCCTAACACACAGTGCTGGGCAGCGCTAATCCAAAAATTAGTTCCGCTATTTCTAAAGCACTTATTGATTTATTTAGGTCCACAATTTCAAAAGCACTTATGTATTACCAATGCTAGCGGACGCTAATGCTAACACGCTAACCGCCATTTTGAAGAGGGCAACTGGCGAAATAATTTTTTTAATCCAGCAGATTTGACCATTTGAACCGGTTAAGCTCAGAAAAACCTTGTGCTATAAAGTCAGATAAGAAATATATTTTTTCTCAGCAAAGAAATAATTGTTTTTACCGTGTTTTCATGGAAAGTCCTTATCTTCTGTGGCCGTCGCGGCCGCCATTTTGAAGAGGGCAAGTGGCGAAATACTTTTAAAAATCCAGACGCGTCGCGTAGGCCGCTGAGAAACATCCATAAGTTCACCCTCCATGTTAAAAACTCTTCGTCTGACTCTTCGAAAACAAGCAATAAGGCTGCAGAGTAACACACTGGCTGCTAACTGAGAGCGCTCGCTCTAGCAAAGAGACTGAGGGGACGCTTTTTTGTCACGGACCACATCCGGCGCTGACAGGATATGGTCTGTTAGCAGTCGTCCGGGCCTGTAAATAAGTTTTTTTCGTTTTTACTGATAGATAATTAGTTATTAGCGGTACTGCATTTTAAATAAAAATAGCGCAAATCCGCGTATGAATTATAAAAGTTAGTTAATCCGCTGTAAAGCTAACAGATTATTTAGCTACGCTATAAGCGGATTAGCGCATTAGCGCTCCCTGGCGGTCGGAGGGCCCACCACTGCTAACACAGTATCCTACATAATTATCAAAAAACACATACATTTCAGAGCCATAATGAAGAGAAAAAATAGTTAATTTCCTATACTGAGATGCTGTGCTGAAGCCGTTTCCTCCGTTCCTCCCTCCCTCCTCCAGGTTCTGCATTAGTTTACGTCGTAAAACCGCCGTCCATAAAACAGCTACTTTTCCACAGCTGCTGCCTGTCCAGCCTGGTCCAACAAGTTTTGTTTTGATGTTTGAATGTCCAGAGGACCAGACTTAGCTTTTTTAGAGCGTACAGGCATCTGTAGCCTCCGCAGCTAGCAAAACGGGAAACCGGAAACTGCCGGAAACTGCAGGAATCCGCCAAGATGGTGTAGTGGCTAGGGAATCAGACTTGGGATCCGAAGGACCCAGGTTCGAACCCCGGCCACGGCACACCTTGGGGTGTCTATGAGTGCACATCTATTTTCCCCAGCTCCCCGGGCGCTGACTACGGCTGCTCACTGCACCACCTGGTGGTGGTTGGGTTAAATGCAGAGGCCAATTTCGTCTGTCAAGTATGGGAAACATACACAGATGACAAAAATGTGACATTTATTTTTATTTTAAATCGGCTTCAAAATAAAAAAATAAAAATAAAAAATATATTTTTTAATTCTTTAAATGGAGATGCGTGTCGTAACCCTGAAACGTCGTAACTCGAGGACTACCTGTACATAGTTTTACAGACAATGGCATAACATCGGCTGTGGTAGTAGAAGAGCATCCTAAGAGCTTACACACTGAATGAGAGCTCACATGCCTCGGATGCCTTCATGCACATTGTTACTATCAAGAATTGACCAAAAAGGCTAAAGCTTCAATACGTTTCCAGGTGAAATGATTTTAGTTCAAACTCAGGCATTAAAGAAATGTTGAGCAATAAGCATTCTTCAGGATATGCTAGGCCTTCCTCTTCTTCCTGGGATGTGGACAAGTGTTGAGCCAAAGGAAATACCACAGTCTGAGCTGCACTTTCCTGAACAAATGTTCCCTTGGTGTTTTTTTTTCTTTTTACACTTATTATTACTTTGTATATTCTTTTAACTCTTTCTCTACCATTCCTTTGCAGCCAAGCTGGGAGACACAGATGAACTCCAGAGTTTTATCAACATGTTGGACCAGGAACTCGCTGGTGCGTATTTCACATCTCATCTTTCGTCCTTGTCACACTCAAGCCGACGAGCCAGCAGGCTGTGGCGTGTTCTGGTGGCAAACACACTGACAGGGCTTTGCACGCTTTGATGAAAAAAAGAAGAAATGAAACAAAATAAAATAAAAGCGTGCAGCAATAGACACATTTTTTCCCTCTCTTCCGTGGCCCTTCTGTTTATCTCTGAGCACCTTTTATGTGGAAATGCCAACGCTCGGGCACTGAGGTGGACTATCTACAAGCTCTTTCGTGTTAATGGTGCACTTGACTCCACGAGCATCATGATCCTCCTATCTGCACTAAGAGAGTGGTGCTTTACAGGTGCGTGCACTGCTCTGTGCACGCACATGGGCTGTAAAGAATACAACATACATCTGCTGCTGTCAACGGTCTCGACACAGAGAGGACTAATGTTGCAAATTAACCGTAACTCCCCCTCTATCTCTACAAGGCCAACCTATTAGTCAGTGCATGTTTGCGGCTGTGCGTTGATGTATGCCTGTGTGCATTTCTTTTTATAAACTCCTGTTGTTCTTTTCTTCTCTCACATCCCCTCCCCCAACCCACCCTTGTTTTGCAGAGATGTGAGACGAGATAGAGAGGGTGAGGCTCCGAGCAGAACACGAGATCTACACCAGAGCGGATCTGACGGAGCTAACGCTTCTGCTGCTTTAGGGCCGAAAGGAAAAAAAAGTAACAAACAAAATCACCTTCAGAAACTAAAAGGACACTTCGTTCTGAAAATGCAACAACAGCCTCAGGTGCCTCTGGACAACGCCACGCCCAGCCAGCAACACGACGGCCCTCCAGCATCAGGTCCAAAATGTGTGACGCAGTCCCCCCAAAATAGACGTTACCCATCTGTCCAAGAGGAATAGAAAGCGTCACTTTTGATTTTATTTAAAATCCTTATACGCAAGCAAGGGGTCTTAATTTATTTTTTAGTCAGGATTTTTCCTGCTTTATAAAACAAATGGCACTTTAGCTTTGAAACCAATTTGAAATCTAAATATAGGGAGTCCCCGACCCCGACTTACGACGGCCTCGACTTACGACGTTCCGACTTTACGAACGAGCTCCGTTGAAAAACATTGCATCGAGTTACGGCGGAGATGCGACTTTACGGCGGAAAATACGGTACCGAAACCGAAACTTAGGGGAGCAGGAAACGAAACTTAGAGGAGCTTGAAACTTACAGCAGGGCGGGGTGGTTGTGGGGAATTTCCACTGAGGTGCTCAGGAGCAGGCAGCAGGCAGATCAAAGCAGATGGAGGAAGAAATGACCAGCTCCCATTAAGAAATTAACTCTTTTTCCTGATGATGTGTTAGGATAGGCTAAGTATTGAACATGCTGTGTTAGCTAACCGTTTGTAAATAAAGTTCTGTGCATGTTTATGGACCAGTATACACGCTTGTTCAGTCTCATGTCGATAAACGGGTGTGCGGCGCAGCGTTAGCATGCAGTTTCCGTCTTACGGCGACCGTGGTGTAGTGGTAATGGCAGTCGACCCCTGATCGGAAGGTTGGAGGTTCGAATCCCGCATCCGCCCACCATGTGTTGTGTGTCCCTGGGCAAGACACTTAACCCCGAGTTGCTCCCGGTAGGTCTGGATGGCGCCTTGCAAGGCAGGCTACCACTACCGGTGTATGAATGTCTGAATGAATGGGTGGATGGCTGGTATTGTAAAGCGCTTTGGGGCTCCTCACAGGGGAACCTAACCCTAACCCTAACCCTAACCCTAACCCACTGGAAAGCGCTATATAAATAAGCTCCATTTACCATTTACGGCAAAAATCCGGACTTACGAACGCCACGTGTAATGCGTTCCGACTTACGACGATTTCGTGTTACGAACGGTGCGTAGGAACGGAACTTGTTAGTAAGTCGGGGCCTACCTGTACTTTAGACCTGCTGTTGGATACTTACAGGCTGGTATTTGCATTGTACATTTATTGTTAATAGTATTTTTCACGTGTGGTGCATATTTATATGTTCGTAAATAAAGCTACCTTTTGTATAAGTTCCATTTTGCTATTTCATTTCCTGACAGAGCGTAGAGACACATATGATTTTACTCACCATGTTACCGTGCCCATACATTTACATTCCTCTAAACTAGTGTCACCCTTTCCGTCTCGGCAGCGCCTCACTCTTTCTTGCCTGTGTGCGTCGCATGCTTCCTGTCTGTTCTGATTATGCTGGGAGTTTCACTTCTACCGCCAACTCCGGAAAACTGCAAATGTAGCTCCGATGAGTCTCGCACACCATGTGATGACGGCTGATAGAGGAAGTACGTGACTTGTTGTGTGAGAAACAATGCTCGTTTGGATTTTGTGTAATTCTGTGGTGGGTCTCTGTCAAATATGAGAAGATTTGACTTGAACAACTAGAAATATTTCTTAGCTTTTGGCTGTATTCTTCTGATTTCACTTAAAGCAAAAGTTACGTGGGCTCTGGTCCCCCCCTTGTCTGCCTCGGGTCTTGGGGGTTGGGTCTCTGATGCTTCGCGGTCACTATTGAAAGTTCTATTAGAGAAGCCTTATACACTTATGCATGTTCACAACCACACACAAATAGATGCAGGGTTTGCACATGCAGGTATCGTATATGTAGATGTGCATGTGACTGCATATGCATGTGTATGTATGTATGTATATGTAGGTGTATATATTTATAGATATCTACTGCAAAGCCATGAATGTTCTAGGTCTGTTATACCGATGTGTTTTGTTGTTGTGTTCTGTCATGTTCTTTGCAGGTTTACAGACGGCGGTCGGGTGTGTTTGCCTTGTGCTTTCTGTGTGTGTTTGTTATATTTTGTGGTCTTGCTTTCCGTCTTTACTTTCTTTCTGTCCTATTTAAAAATAAAATAAAAATCATAATGGTGTGAAGAGGATGGCTATAAGGTGAGAAGGGAGGCCATCTATAAAAGGGGGAGGGGGGGGGGGAGAAGCAAAAGTTACAATCTTTTTGGGATTCTGTGGAAGGTTTATGGAAAATTGCTTTAAACATTTGTCGTGTAAAAAACCCAAACTTCACGTTTTAATGGGATTTTACGTGTTAGAAGATCAACACAAAGTTGTGTTTAGTAGTGAAGTACGTATTTTCCGGTGTATAGGTCACACTTTTTTATGGGTTTTTCAAGGCCTGCGACCTATACACAGGTGCGACCTCTATATGGCTTGTTATCACTTTGGGTGAAACAAATTTTTAAATCCAGCTCATTTCACAATTACGTTCATTTATTAAGGAAAAATTCAGCTCAGACATATACTGTATTTGCTATAATTTTTATCAAACAAATAATTGTTTTTAAGTGTTAATCTTCTTAAAAGCCTTGCTGTGCGCTCCTGTGGCAGACATTTGCAGCAGAGCTAAACGTAGGTGCGACCTATACACCGGTGCGACCTATCTAGGGATTTTTCCAATCTATTGGTGATAATTGGACAATGCGACCTATACACAGGTGCGACCTATACACCAGAAAATACTGTAGAAGGAAACAAATGTGGTTTTACCAAAAAAAATCTGAAGTAAGCGGTTTGCATTTGGATTCAGTGTTCCCAAGTCAAAACTACTTTTAGATGTAATTACAGCTGCAAGTCTTTTGTTGTCAACCAGCTTTGCACATAGTGACTTTTTAAAGTTTTTGCCCATTTTTTGTGTGTGTGCATAACACATAACTGAAGCTCAGTCACATTGGATGGAGAGTGTGAGCAGACGTGTTCGAGTCTTTTCACAGATTCAGATCGTTTGGACTTTGTCTGGGCCGCTCTAACCCATGAACATGATTCAGTCTAAACCAGGGGTGCCCACACATTTTCAGCATGCGAGCTATCTTTGACCAAGTCCAAGTGATCTACCCACTATAAAAATACAAAACACATACTTACATATTAAGTATTCTTTATTTGTTTTATGTCCTGGCCTGCTGTGGACGCAACATGAATGACAAAACCCAAAAAACTGTTTAAAAAAAAAGTTTAATTTATTTTTACTGTACACGTACAAAATAACTAACAAAACACAGTAATCCAACAATGTTCAATCAGGTCATCTGGACATTTTCTGTTTTCATTGTTGTTGGGACATTTCGTCCTTCATCCAAAGGACTTCATCAGTTTGAGGAGCCACAACAGTCAGTCCCACAAGCAGCACACTCACATGGTGAACCAACCAGTTCCAGTTTGCTGGTGATAAGATGGTTTCTGGGGCCCTTCCTCTCCCCTGTCGACTCCTCTGAGGCAGCCATAGCCAAAGTGGTTCAAAACATCAAAGCTCATGCTCAATAATCTACAATAAAACACAGCAATAACTTGTGTTCTTTGCACAAAGGAACCGAAAACAACAAGAATAATTTCATGTTTGAAAAATAACTCGCGAACAAAAGTGAATTTTCCAAATCAAGCAAAAACACAGTCCCAACTAAGAAGGATAAGAAACAAGTGGCTCAAACGTGAGAAAGACTCTTCCAACAAATGTGTCTTGGCTACAAAGGTCACACCCTAACAGAGCCAACAACAAGTCAGCTGCTTCAACAAAATGCCTCTTTTACCATCTCTCCTTTTGTGAAGGTCTTCTTGTTTTTAACAATGAAGTCACCTGGAATGATTCTTCAATAGCTGTCTTTGCTTTTGTGGTCAGCAGAAAAATGACTGCTGTCTGGATAACTGGGATTTTAGTTCCTTCACCTTTTTCTTTCTCAGCTCGCTTTTCGGAAGGAAGTCAGTGTCGTAGTTTGTATGAATACAGTACAGGTAGTCCTCGACTTACGACAGAGATCCGTTCCTACGCTGCGTCGTAACTCGAATTTCGACGTAAGTCGG
>JBBPBX010030636.1:20056-35059 GCA_038048925.1 Garcialebias charrua
TTTTATATATATATTTTAAAGCATAAGAGTGAGAGGATCCAGAACATTTTTAATGTGGCCACATAAAATGTTTCAGTGCAGCCACAATAAGATTGATCATTGTCACCCGATGCTATTAGTCATTAAATATTTTTAGATTGTGTTTACAAAATTGCTCATGAACCATTTGACAGAATTTGATAAAACATTCAGGAACTGATGACAGGTTATGTTCTAAAACGGTTGAACTGTTCAAGTTAACCTAATTCAGAATGGCTCAGACAGCTTGTAAAATTTTTAAAAACACAAATGGTTTTAATTCAGCCAATTTTACAGATCCTTCTTCTTCTTCTTCTTCTTTCAGCTTTTCCCTCTTCAGGGGTCGCCACAGCAAGTCATCCTCCTCCGCCTCTGTCCTCTGCATCCTCTGTCCTCACTCCAACTACCTCCTCTTTGTCTTTTCCTGGCAGCTGTATTTCTAGCATCCTTCTACAAAGTACCAATATACCCACTGTCCCTCCTCTTGACATGTCCAAACCATCTCAGTCTGGCCTCTCTAGCTTTATCTCTCAGTTGTTCAGCCTGTGCTGTACCTCTGATGAACTCATTTCTGATCTTATCCATCCTTGTCACTCCTAAGGAGAACCTCAACATCTTCATTTCTGCTACTTCCAGTTCTTTCTCCAGTCTTTGTCAGTACCACTGTCTCCAGACCATACAACATAGCTGATCTCACCACCATCTTGTAAACTTGCTTTGACCTTTGCTGACACTCTTTTGTCACAAATCACTCCTGAAACTTTTCTCCATCCACCCCAAGTACTTGAAGTCCTGCACCTTTGTGACTAAGTAAATTTGTAAAGAACATACAAAAAAATACAGCACTTTTATGTGTTTTTAGATGAAAGTGTGTTAGCTAACCATTTGGAAACAAGTTTCTGAGCATGTTTATGAACTAGTATGAACATTTGTGACAAAAAACGCGTGTTCATAGTAGCGCTAGCATAAATTTTCCGACTTACAACCGAAAATCCGGACTTACGAGCAACACGTGTTTCGGGTTCCGACGTACGAGATTTTGTGTTACGAGACAGTCGTAGGAACGGAACTCCCTTGTAAGTCGGGGACTACCTGTACTCTGTCTTACTACGGCTGACTTTCATTCATCTTCTTTCAAGTGTATATCCCACCTCTCTAAGTTCTCTTCCATCTGTTCCCTGCTCTCAAGGATGACAGTGTCATCTGCAAACATCATAGTACACAGGGATTCCTGCCTGACCTCATCTGTTACAGTAGTCGGTCCATCACCAGAGCAAACAAGAAGGGGCTCAGAGCCGATCCTTGATGCAATCCAGTCCAACATGTCCTGCTGTCTTCATACATGTCCTGTACCAGTCTAACATACTTTTCTGCCACTCCAGATTTCCTCATGCAATACCACACCTCCTCTCTTGGCACCCTGTCATATGCTTTTTCTAAATCCACAAACACACAATGGAGTTCTTTCTGACCCTCTCTGTACTTCTCCATCAGCATTCTCAAAGCAAAGATGGCATCTGTGGTGCTCTTTCTTGGCATGAAACCATACTGTTGCTCACAGATAGTCACCTCTTGTCTAAGCCTTCCTTCCACAACTCTCTCCCAGATCTTCATCGTGTGGCTCATCAACTTAATTCCTCTGTAGTTGCTACAACTCTGTACATCACCCTTGTTCTTAATAATGGGCACCAGCAAACTTCTTCTCCATTCCTCAGGCATTGTCTCACCATCAAATATGCCATTGAATATTATGGTACGTCCACACCTAGCAGCGTTTCAACTTCCAAAAAGCTCGTCACGCACGCAAGTGGACGCACTGGACCCACAGTGGTGTCCAGACCAGAAAGCGAAACTGCGGCGGTGTGGCGGCAGGGTGTGTGGGAGGAGCTTACCGGTATACCGAGTTCCTCACTGCACTCCGCCAGGCAAGGAGCTTTTTATTTCTGTCTCTGTAGAGCAGACTTGACTGGTCGTGAAGGACTTGTCGCGAACACACAGCTACAATGAGTTTCTCTTCCATAGTACACGACCTCGCGGGTCTTTTCTGTGTCCCACAAACAATACGTTTTTGTTTTTTTTCATTCATTCAACCTTTATTTATACAGGCTAGCCTCGTTGAGTCACGGGGACTCATTTACAAGAGGGACCTGTCTCACTCACACCAAACAACCATCCACTCTCACACTCACACCTAGGGTCAATTTAGAGTCACCAATCAGCCTAACAAGCATGTTTTTTGGTCTGTGGGAGGAAACCGGAGTACCCGGAGGAAACCCACGCATGCACGGGGAGAACATGCAAACTCCACCCAGAAAGGCCCCGGACCGGGATTTGAACCGGCAACCTTCTCGCTGAGAGGCAGCAGCTCTACCAGTTGTGCCACCGTGCTGCCCACGTTACTACTGCTTTACATTTATTACTACTGTTTACATTTACACTACTTTTATCTACACTACTGCAGATACATATACAGCATTCTCTGACTAGCCTTATCTAAGGATGCCAAATGTGCCTTATGTGCCTCACTGCATATGCCACTTTGCCTATATACCAACATCAAATACCTCATACATATACTGTGTACATTAACTTATATGCTGCTGTGCCACTCTTTGCAAATGTCAATGCTAGAACCTTCAGTTTATTTTATAGATATACTTTTTATACTTTTTATACTACTATGCAAAAACTCAGGACAGTATTACACTTTTATTATTTCATTTTATGCTTATGTTCATTGGGTGTTTGGTGTTTTAGGGGTGTTTGGTGTTTCAGTGTTGGTGTAAATTTTCATACTTTTATACTATTATGAAAAAACTCAGGACAGTGTTACACTTTTACTATTTTATGCTTATGTTTATTAAATGTTTTAGTGTTTAGTGTTTAGATGGTTACTGTTGCACCGAGGGACTGAGAGAAACGCAATTTCGGTCCTGTGTATGTCCTGTACATATTGCAGTTCTGACAATAAAGTTGACTTTGACTTTGACTTTGAATACCCCCGTCCTCTCGTTTCCGCGTCACATAGGGACTCTCCCCCTCTCTTCTCCCCCCGACTCTCCCTGATCAACCAATCAGGGAGAGTTGAACGGCGTTTGAACGGTGAAATCTTCAGCATGTTGGAGGCGTGCTTTGGAGGCTGACGCGGGTTCACGTGCACGGAAAAACGCTTTCCAGCACGCTCAACACGCACGTGACGTGACGCCCGACGCCAAGACGCGCATGGAGGCGCGTCCCTCATTGACTTTGCATGTAAACTGGACGCTCCTGCAGATCAAACGCTGCTAGGTGTGGACGTACCATTAGGGTCAAAAACCTCACTGCCATATTTCCAAGACATTTCCAAACCTCCACTGGTATGTCATCAGGTCCTACCATCTTGCCCATCTTCATTCTGTTCAGAGCTTTCTGAACTTCACCCAGGTCAATTTAAAAGATAGCTAAATTATGATGTGGTTGTAGCTGGGAGTCATTCATAATACATCCTCTAAGTGCTACTCATTGGGGAAAATATTTGCCTAAATCATTAGCATAAACTGTTGTAACTGAAAGTTATGCACCATAACTCATGTTCCCTGAAGGAAGGGAACGAGGTGCAACATACTTGCTATGGGAATTGCACCCCCACGCGATTACCTGAAGGAATACATTCACGCCTTTACGGCTAGGGCGTCAACGTCGTGCCAGAGGCCCCGCCCTCTGGGTATTTAAGCGACTGTCGCCCATCCATCTTTCTCCAAAATTGCACTTCACCGAGCTTTCAGCATTGAAAAGGGCCAGATATGTTGCACCTCGTTCCCTTCCTTCAGGGAACATGAGTTATGGTGCATAACTTTCAGTTCCCTTTCAGTCAAGTTCTCTCGGTGCAACATACTTGCTATGGGAACGTAATTCATTCACGCCCTTGAAATGCTCAGTAAAATGCATGCTAGTGTGAACGTCTGCCCTTGACCAGCAGGCATCTCAAGGCTACTTTCTACTGTGTGTTAGAAAGAACAGCCTGAGTGACATCACACGCAGTAACATCCAAACTGTAATGCTTTGCAAAAGTGTTTAATGAGCTCCAGTTCGCAGCAGCACAAATGTCTGCAACTGGTACACCCTTGAACAGTGACCACGAAGTGGCCAAGCCCCTAGTCGAGTGAGCGTGCACTCCAGAGGGCACCTGTTGACCTTTGCTACTGTACGCCCTTTTAATGGCCTCAGTCACCCAATGTGAGAGGCGTTGTTTTGATAGGGCCTTTCCGGTAGCAGGTGCTGCAAAGCACACAAACAGTTGATTTGTTTTTCTCCATTCGGCTGTTCTCTGCATGTAAGTGTTTAAAGATCCACTGACGTGATTTTTCTACTATTCATCAAATTGCTCAAAATATATATATTTTATCATTTAAATATGTTAGTTTTTGCAAACAAAATGATAAATCACTTTAATTTTGCTTTAAAAGTGATTTTGAACTTCAAGCCGTGTTTAATCATGGGAAATCCGTTTACACCTGAATGCACCATCTGTGACGTAATGTCCAGAGTGAGAGGCAGAGGGCTCCAGTCTCTTCAATAGCTGACATTTTAAAACTTGACTAATTTATCAATCTAGGTGAAGATTTGAGCTATTTGTCTTCATTTTGGGAAGCAGAAAATAGTTTGGGTGATGGAACAAGAAACAACAGGATCTAATTTAGGTCTGATTCTGTATCAGACTTCCTTCATGTGGAGCTGCGCACACCGTGACAAGCTCAGAGCTCTGCCTCAACTCTGGATATTACATCACAGATGGTGCGTTCGGGTGTAAACGGATTTCCCACGATTAAACACAGCTAGAAGTTCAAAATCACTTTTAAAGCAAAATTAAAGTGATTTATCATTTTGTTTGCAAAAACTAACATATTTAAATGATAAAATATATATATTTTGAGCAATTTGATGAATAGTAGAAAAATCACGTCAGTGGATCTTTAAAGCTCTCACGGGGCAGAGAGCCTTCAGCCTTTCCTGTTCCTGAGTGAGGACAGGAGCAGGTGGAAAAGAGGAGAGATCAAAGTCCAGACTCCTATGGTTTAAAGTCAAGACCTTGGGGATGTATGCGGGATTAGGCCTTAGGGTGACCTTTGACCCGTCAGGGGCAAATCTGGTACACATTGGATGTACAGACAATGCATGGAGGTCACCCACGCGTTTCGCCGAGCAAAGTGCCAAGAGTAGAGCGGTTTTATAAGATAACAAATCTATCTTAACCTCACTCAGTGGCTCAAATGTAAGATCACAGAGAGCCTCCAAGACCAGGCTAAGATTCCAACCAGGGGTCAGGATCCTGCTGGGTGGTTTTGTCCTAAGCACGACCTTCATAAATCTTATTATGATTGGATGCGCACCAGGTGTCCTGTGTCCCCAGCCTTTGTGACAGGCTGAAATAGCTGATAGGAAAACTTTAATCATTGAGAAAGATAGACCTTTTTCCAGTAAGTCCTGAAGGAAAATCAGGAGCTAAGCCAGGTTGCATGAGTAAGAAATAATATTTCTTTCAATACGCCACTTCTGTGCGTAGAGAGACTGTGTTGACACAGCACGAGCATTTTGGATGTTTTTTTACCACATTTTCCGACAGGCCTGATGCCATCAGCTTGTTCTTTTCTGCCAACAAGCTGAAATTTTTAACAGCTCTCAGCCTAAGCGGCGAGACTACTTCTTCTGGTGACATAGTTTGACCCTGAAGAAGAGCAGTTGGTGTATCCAGTTCCCCTCCAGGGGCCCTGGAAGCTGTGACCCCCTGGGGGTCAACCAAGTTGGGGAGAAGGCCTTTTTGCCGATGTGCTACCAGGTTGCTCTGATCGAGAGTGATCGAGGACAAATGCAACCTGTCGTCCTTATTAGACAGAGGTGGAGCAGAATGTCTGTTTTCTCTCTCCTTGTTTGGGGTCATGGGACTGAGAAGCTGCAAATTTTGTAAACGAGCAGATCTCCTGACCCCAATCTGTTCTCTGGATGGGTCCAGTTTACTGGTCCTCGGCCTTAACAGAGTGTCGGAACCAGACAAACCGGCCAGGGTCTGTGTTTCACCCGTTGGGGGAATATTGTTTAAGAGCAGAGCTGAACCAGCACAGTGAGAAAGGTCACGTGCTGCCGGATCACTGCTTGGACATTGCGTGTCACTCATTAATAATAAAGGGACAGCTGCAATGTGAGAACGTGGAGGTGATTCTTTGTGTTTGGCAGACTTTAAATCATCTGGTGATAGAGAGCCCAGTTCCCTTCGGATAACAGGAAGAGGAATCTGATTCAGCTCTGATTTGTTTACACACACAGCAGCTTGAACACAATTGCTTTTGTGAACGTGTGAAGCTTGTGGTTGCCTGTGGGCATCTGACGTGCCCCCCCGTCGTTAGATTCTTTAGGCGCATCTCCCTGAGGCACGGACATGTCACGTGTTTGCTTGGTTAGTGTATTGACCGCCCCGTCGTTCACAATGGAGCGGGGGCTGGAGCACGTGACCCCCCTCACCTGTCTCCATGAGGGGTGGGGGGCCTGCTTGCAGACGTCCCTGTGCCTGTCCTCTACAGACGGAGCAGAGGCACCCTGCCAGGGCTCATTGATTAGGCTAACACCCCGTGAGCCGTGAGGGAGGGGGGGAAATGGCCCCCTCCCTTTATGACAGCTGGCAGGCCAAAGGGACCTGTTCTGCTGAAGTTACTTGTGTTTTTTGTTTTTTTTGAGAGTCAATAAAACAGAGAGGGGCTGTTTTTTTTAGCTTTATTCGTGCTTAAGTGTAACGACATGTTTGATTTTATGTCACTCACAGCAGGAAAAACATGATTTGTACATGCAACAGAGTTACCAGCTTTTTGTACCGTGCTACAAATAAAGTCTGGACATGAACAGATCATTCCCCGTACCGCTTGGGCGGGTGACCGTGTAAAGTCAAGACGTGAACCTGGTTCATCAGGCACGCTTTTGTCTGTCGTCCCGTTAGCTGAGGAGGCCCTGTGTCTGACCGCCTGGCGGGGACAACCTGTTTTTGCTCCATGCGTGTTCAGTGCGAGGTGGGACCGGCGGTGGTCTCTGCCGATGCTCATCCTCGTACGCCGGCCGCTTCTGCGGTGGGGCACGCGTTGCCGAGCGGTGTCGAGGCTGCGCAGGTCTGCCTCCAGCAGACTCCCTGGGGGGGCGAAGCTTCTCCTGGGAATGCCCACCCAGAGAGCTTCAGCCTGTCTGCGCCTTTGGTCCAGCTTGGTCTGAATTCGACCCAAAGCTTTTCCAAATAATTACGTCAGCTCTATCGAGTGGTGGAGAAAAGGTACCTTTTGTCCCTCGGGGAGATCAGGTAAAGTCAACCAGAGATGGCGTATCACGATGACCACTTCCGCCATGCCTCTGCCTTGTGCAACAGCGGCTGTCCCTTTCATACGGAGCACAAAGTCTGTTGCCCTGCGGGCTTCATCCAGCAAGTCAGCGGCAGCTTGCTTGTCCGTCGTTACTTGGAGCTGCTTCAGCTTTTCAGCTAGGTAAGCCTGCATCAACGCAGACGTGTTCATGGCGCACGCCGCAAGTCCCTGAGCACTGTAGCATTTCTCGAGCAGAGAAGCTGAGGCTCGACAAGCTTTGCTAGGAAGAGTTGGTTTTGTCCCGGATGACTTGGGAGCCAGGTGAGACGCCAGTGTGTCCTCAGTTTGAGGCACATTGGCTATTCCCAAACTCATCCATCCCGTCCACGTCGAGGAACTGTGAGAGTGGTAAGAGCATGGGAGCTCGGGGCTGAACCCAGGTGCGAGTTAGTTCTGTGAGTAAGTCTGGGAACACGGGCATCCATTATCTCGTGGTAGCCTGTTGCTTTGAGTAAAAATAGATTCCTGCCAGCCTCGTGACCTGTTAACGAGGTGGAGACTCTGGCCATGGGATGTGTAACGCGTCCGCTGTTCTGTGGCACAGGTCGAACAGAGCAGGGATGGAAAAGTCAGTTTCCGGGAGTATAGGAACCGGGGTCTGGGAGAGGTCTTCTTCCTGTTCCTCGAGTTTTACGTCTGCGTCCTCCACGGAAAATTCGCCTGAGGCTGAAATCGAGATCTCGTCCTCGTTCATCATGTCTCAAGTGTCGAATTTGACTGTTAAATCCACCATAGGAGCCAGCACGTCAGGGCTGTCACCCCATTCGACTTGTGTGCTATTGTGCAGAGACATGTTCTCGAGCTCCAGCGTGGGAGTGAGGGGCTCGGTGGTGTCCGCATCCGCTGGCACTGCTGGGGCGCCCATGGCCTTGGCGACGAGGTCGACCTGGTTCCGCAGCCCCGCATCCAACATCTGGCTGCAGTGTGGGCAAAAGTCGGGCGCATCCAGTGCTGTTTTTGCGTGTAATATTCCCAGGCAGACTTGACAGGCCTCATGGGTGTCCGTCACTACGAGGGAGAAACCACATCCGCTAGGACAGGCGCGCGAGGTTGGGCTCGCTGTCTTGCTGGTTTTCCTTGGAAGTCTTGTCTTTTGCTTTCCTTTCTCCTGAGGCATGTCCGAGATAAGGCGAGCGAGTCCTTCCACAATTATTTTCCTTTTAATTTGTTTAGACGTCTCCTCCGTCGCGTCGCTTTCACTGACTAGCTCGCTACGAATTAGCAGGGGTAGCTGTTGTGACGCAGTTAGCGCCGTCGAGTGAAGCAGTCTGTGGAGAGAGGAGAAGAAAATACTTTGGGGTTAAGAGAAAATGTGCCGGACTAGCTTTTGCTAGTCCAGCAGTATGCAGGAATAATTCTCTGTGTGCTCTGTGTAAGGAGCAAGCTCACCTCTGGTTGAGCGATGAAGCAACAGAGAAGTCCCGCGAAGAGAGGTAGTTCAGGTTTAAGCGAGGTGAAAGGCAAAAAAGAGAAAGATGGATGGGCGTCAGTCGCTTAAATACCCAGAGGGCGGGGCCTCTTGCGCAACGTTGACGCCCTAGCCATAAAGACGTGAATGTATTCCTTCAGGTAATCGCGCGGGGGTGCAATTCCCATAGCAAGTATGTTGCACCGAGAGAACTTGACTGAAAGGGAACCAGGAAGGACAGATGGTGGTGGGTTTTGCCAAGAGAATGGAAATGGCTGTAGTCAATACCTATTTCCAAACTAGGGAGGGACATAGAGTGACTTATAAGAGTGGAGGAAGGAGTACACAGGTCGACTACATTCTGTGTAGAAGAAGAAACCTGAGGGAGATTGGAGACTGTAAGGTTGTGGCAGGGGAGAGCATGGCAGGGGAGAGCATGGCCAGACAGATGGTTGTGTGTAGAATGACTGTTGTTGTGAAGAAGAGAAAAATAGTAAAATCAGAGAAGAAGACCAAATGATGGAAGCTGAAGGAGGAAGAATGTTGTGAGAAATTCAGAGAGGAGCTGTTAAAGGCTGTTGAGCTGAGCTCCAGACTCAGGCTCCAGGCCCCGCCCATCTCTCACAGGTTGTGGGTTTGAGGTGTCTCCCAGCCAGAGGGCAGCAGACTGTTTGCTACAGGTGCAGATGATTTGATGATTTGTTTGAAGGTGTTCACTCACAGGGCAGCAGAAGGCAAACAATGTGGGAGAGAAGTGCTGGGAGAAGTTTTACTTAAGAAAATATTGCAGAACTAAGGCTTGTTTCAAGAAAAAGGAAAAAAAAGGAGGAAGAAGGAGCCGGTGAGCTTTAAACTATATTGTATTTGGAGCTGTGGACTAACATGTCAAAATGTTTATATTTAGGTTAAAAATGTAATTTGTTAAACTTGTGACAAAGTTCAAATTGCAAATGATATTTCAAATTGCAAATGATATGTTAAAGGGCAGTTAAAGTGTGTATTATTATGAAAGGTGGAAGCTAAAGGTAGTTTGTTAAATGTGATTTTGTACATTTAAGGGAGCTTAGAGCTGCCAAAGTGTATGGTTAAACTTATCACTGAAAAACATTTAAAGTATGTTCAATTGAATTTGGGTGTCACATATGTGGATGTGTTTTAATTGAATTTGGGTGTCACATATGTGGATGTGTTATACTTAATTGCAAGGGTAAATTTTAGTTTGAAAAGGATTTAATTTTGGGAATGTGTTAAGTGATGTAGGCTTATTGAGTTACATTATCTTGAATATTTCTTGTTTGTACTCTTAGGTTTTTCACCTGTTTTGACCTGTTTTGACCTCAACAAACTTTCAAAATAAAAGAAAAGAAAGGATTGATTCTTGGTCATTGAGTGAAGTCCAGTCCAAAATCTTCTAAAGCAAGCTACCCTTTCAAGTGGGGGGAAACTGCAGATTAAAAACTGAAAACCACTTGACAGTGAAAAACCGCCAATAAGGGCTGGAGCAGAAAATCTGTTAAAAAGCAAAATGGCTGACTCAAAGTCATTGGAGCAGCTTAAAAGTAACAGAACATCTGCAAAGAGGTTATTCTCCCGACTTGCCAATAACGTTGTCCGGATGCACACCATAATGCCAGAAGAGGAGCTCAGAGACAGTTTCAAGAAACTCATAATTGAGGCTAACAAAGTTATGGAAGCCAATGAAGATGTGGAAGCTCAGTATCTTGCAGAGGCAAAACTAGAAGAGGATTCTGAAACAGTCCCAGAGTTAAGTGAGTTGCAAAGGACTGATATTGAGAAGACTGAAAGTGAATGTGAAATGAAATTGAAAGATCTGAAGGACCTTGTCCAGAAGACGCTCTGGGCAAATTTTGGTGAAGAGGAACTGAAAATGGCAGTAAAAGCTGCAGAGGAGAAAGTAGAGAGTGTGATGTCCTTTAAACCTGGTGGAAATAAAGAGGCCTTTGACTTCATGTTCGACTACATGGAAATACTGGTGAAGAAGGCAAAGGAGCTGTATACAAAATGGAAGTGCTGGGCCCCTTCGGCTGAGCAGAGTGACTTTCAGATGCGTGTAAGAGAGCTTGAGCAAATTGTTCCAAAGTTAATGTCCAGAAAAGTAGAGTTCATTGAAGCAAAAGCTAAGGAAGATGCTGGAAAAGTGGGAGGTGTGATTGGAGCTTCCATCACCTATCCAACATCAGCCATTAGACTGAAGCCGACCTCCCTCCCCAAGTTTACTGGCAACAGACGAGACTTTCATCGTTGGAAAAGAGACTGGGAGGCTCTTCAGAGACAAGGAGAACCCACCGGGTCAAGGGAAGTCAAAAAATTCCAGCTCATCGACAGTTTGGATGAGAAGATGATGAAAGACCTCCGACTATTAACCTACAACACAGCAGACGACATATTTCGTGTACTGGAAAACAGGTTCGGAAACCAAACAGCTATTGCAATCGAAATAGTTGAGGAACTCCAGAGTCTTTCACCTGTCAGGAGTCATCAGCCAAAGAAAATTGTTGAACTAATCCAAACTGTTGAGAAAGCCCTTGAAGACCTAAATGAACTTGGTGACAGTGGTGCTTTGAAGAACCCCCTAATGACAAAATCTATTGAAAGTAAACTTCCTGATGTTTTGAAGAAAGAATGGCTTCTCTACGCAGCTGAGAAGATAAATACTAAACCAGAGAAGCGCTTTGACAATCTTCTGGCCTTTCTCAAGAGTCAAGAAAGCATCTATGAACAGCTAGATCAACTGAGGGATGAGGATTTACCAAGAAAAGAAATTCGATCTGAGCAAAGGCAAGCAAGAACTAGAACTACAAACCAGTTAAGCAGCCGTCTCTCAGGGTGTGTCATCTGTGGAGATATCAAACACAGGAAGAAGCTGTACTTCTGTAAACAATTCCGTGTGCTTAATCTCACAGAGAAGAAAGATGCAGTACGAAAATTAGGAGCCTGCTGGAAATGTTTGGAGGTCCACACTGATGATGATCACTGCAAAACTTCATTCCTGTGCAGAAATTCTGAATGCGAGAGGAGGAAAGACAAAGACCATCATTATTATCTGTGTCCAAATGCTGAAACATCTAAAAGTAGTACAGGCCAAAGGAGGAGCAGGAGTGGCACAGTGGGAGGTGGTAACATGAGGGATTACACTGAAGCCCAAGAAGGGTTCCTTAAAAAGCTTTCACCGGAACTGGCCCAACAATGTCAAGATGTATTCTGTAACACAGCATCAACCTCCCATGTTGCAAAAAGTCACTCAAGTCTTCTGGCAGAAAATGGGCTAATGGAGTGGCCTGTTATAATGATGCTTCTGGAGGTCAGAGCTAATGATGGACAAAAAATTGGGACCCTGATCGATCTAGCTTCTGACACTAATTATATTACTCATGAGGCAGCAGGTCGACTTAACCTCAGAAGTGAAGACGTCACACTTGTGGTCCAAGGTGTAGGAGGAATGAAAGTCTTTGTTGAAACAAAGCGGTACCTCCTGAAAATCCGTGTCCGCAACTCAAGAGGCTCTTTCAAGTCCCATCAGCTGGTTTGTTATGGCCTGGAAAAAATTGCAGATGTCCATAGACATGTGTCCGCAAAAAAGCTGCAAAGGTTCTTCCCAGGTATCCCACTCAGTGACCTGGTAAGGCCAAAAGAAATCCACCTCCTTATAAGCCACAAAGAGGGCCAGCTGGTTCCACAGAAAATCTGTACTGTTGGAGATCTTGTGCTGTGGGATGGACCAATGGGAAAGACAATTGCTGGCACCCATCCTGAGCTGTTTGAGGAGGTCACTGTATCAGCTCATACATCAAGAACACACTTCGCAAGGTCTATGAGAGCTGCTGCTGTGAGGTATGAAGAACGCATCTGTGTAGCCCCCAGTCATCCCCCACAGCAAATCAAGATTGCTGTCCGAACTCAGGAATCCAGTTGTGCTACTACATCCAGTTTCCTCAAGTGGTGGAAATGGGATAGTATTGGTGCTGGCTGTGTTCCGAGATGTGGAGGCTGTCGCTGTGGAAACTGCCAGCCAGGTGGCAAAGAAATGACGCTCGCTGAAGAAAGGGAGCTGGAAGTGGTAAAAAGTGGGCTCACATATATAGTTGCTGATGACCATAGCGAAAAACCTCATTGGCATGCCAAATATCCCTGGGTAGAAGATCCAGCCACATTACCTAATAACAGGAGTGCAGTCGAAGCCACATTCTTGAGGACTGAGAAGCAGCTGGCTAGGCAGCCAGAGTGGAAAGCTGCATATACTGCTCAAGTTCATGAGATGGTTGAGCGCCGAGCTGCAATAAAGTTGTCTAAAGACATCTTGGATGTATGGACTGGTCCAGTATGGTATATCAGTCACCTCATCGCACCCAACCCACACTCTGTCACAACTCCAGTAAGGTTGGTCTGGAACAGCAGTCAAAAGTGCAAAGGGGTGAGTTTAAATGATCTCCTGTTTAAAGGCCCAGATGTCCTCAACCCAATCCGTGCTGTGCTCTTCAAATTCCGAACGGGAACTTTTGCTGCTCTGGGGGACATACGGAGGATGTACAATTCAGTGTGGCTTGAGGACCGAGAGGTGCATCTGCATAGGTTCCTGTGGCGTGACTCTGAGGAGGAGGAGCTGGGTGAATTTGCAATAACAAGAGTCAACATTGGAAATAAGCCAGCAGGTTGTATTGTCCAACTTGCCCTGAAAGAGACAGCTAATCTCCCCCAGTTCAGCCATTTTGTGGAGGAGTGTCAAGTAATAGAAGAACATAGCTATGTTGATGACTTCTTGACCTCTCATAACAACTTGAACCAGCTTAAACTCATCACAAAAAATGTGGAAGAGATCCTGCGAGCAGGTGGGTTTGAATTAAAGCCATGGATCTTCTCTGGTCAAAGTGGAAAACAGTCTGCTGGAAAGCAGGACCAAGAGACTACTCCAAAGTCTATAATCCTACCAAATCAGCTCAAAATGGAAGACAACAAAGCTCTTGGCCTTGGCTACACCCTGGAAGATGACAAGGTCCATGTCATGGTTGGGATAAACTTCTCAAAGAGAAAGAGAAAAAAAGACTTGGAAGAAAATTCAGAGTGGCAGCGAGGCCCACATTTCCTTAGTCTACCAACTGATGAGTGGCCAATTAAATCTGCTAAGGATGTTTCATCAATGGCAAGAGAGTCTGTTGGAAAGATGCAGAAGAAATCATTCGTTGCTGCACTCACAAGAGCTCAGGTAAAGAAAGAACCACCAGACCTGGAGCTTCGAAGGCCACCTGCTGGTGCTGCAATCCAGAACCTGTTGGATGTGCGACATTTCAGCAGTTTGACTCGGCTGACCCAAACGATTGCCCAGGTCTGGCGGGCTGAAAAATGTTTTGTTGGTCAGAAGAGGACCGTGAGAACCCCAAAGTGGGAGGCAGTTTGGGAGAGTCATCAGTGTCAACCCAGACTCCAAAGGCATCGTGCGGGATGTGAAAGTTGGAGTCGTGACAAACTCCTGTGCCCCAGAGGTGAGGCCTGCAGCCAAGCATCCTGCAGCCAAGCATCCTGCAGCCAAGCATCCTGCAGCCAAGCATCCTGCATCCAAGCAACCTGCATCCAGCAGTCAGTGAGACACTCAATCCACAATCCTTCACAGGGACGTCCGACGGTTGGTGGTCCTGCTGGCTGTAGAAGAGCAGGCAGGGAGTTTGTGACTGTAAGCAAGTATATACGATCTTTCCAGTGGTTTACGTGGGAAGATCGAGTGGGAGGTGTTGAGCTGAGCTCCAGACTCAGGCTCCAGGCCCCGCCCATCTCTCACAGGTTGTGGGTTTGAGGTGTCTCCCAGCCAGGGGGCAGCAGACTGTTTTGCTACAGGTGCAGATGATTTGATGATTTGTTTGAAGGTGTTCACTCACAGGGCAGCAGAAGGCAAACAATGTGGGAGAGAAGTGCTGGGAGAAGTTTTACTTAAGAAAATATTGCAGAACTAAGGCTTGTTTCAAGAAAAAGGAAAAAAAGGAGGAAGAAGGAGCCGGTGAGCTTTAAACTATATTGTATTTGGAGCTGTGGACTAACATGTCAAAATGTTTATATTCAGGTTAAAAATGTAATTTGTTAAACTTGTGACAAAGTTCAAATTGCAAATGATATATGTTAAAGGGCAGTGTGTATTATTATGAAAGGTGGAAGCTAAAAGTAATTTGTTAAATGTGATTTTGTACATTTAAG
>JBBPBX010030637.1:0-10713 GCA_038048925.1 Garcialebias charrua
AGGTAGTTCCTCTTTTTAAAAATGGTGATAAATGTGTGTTCAACAATTATAGACCTATATCCTTGTTACCACAGTTTTCAAAAATTCTTGAAAAACTATTTGTGAACAGACTAGATCAATTTATAGATAAACAAAATATTCTAAGCAACAGTCAGTATGGGTTTAGAGCAAAAAACTCTACATCAATGGCTCTCATGGAATTAATGGAACAAATAACTACTGCTGTCGATCAAAAACAATATTGTATCAGTATTTTTGTTGATTTAAAAAAAGCATTTGATACTATTGATCACACCATTCTCCTTGAAAAATTGAACAAATATGGTATTAGAGGACCAGCATTACAGTGGGTATCTAGCTACTTGAAAGATAGGAAACAATTTGTACAAATAAATGATGTAAGATCTGACCTCTGTAATATCACATGTGGAGTTCCCCAAGGCTCTGTACTTGGACCAAAGCTATTTATTTTATATGTGAATGACTTGGTAAATGTGTCAGGACTCCTTAAATGTGTACTTTTTGCTGATGATACCACATTTTTCTGTTTAGGTGAAGATATAGAACAAATGTTGGAATTGATAAAGACAGAATTTGTCAAGATACAAACTTGGTTTAAAATAAATAAATTATCATTAAATCTAGAAAAAACTAATTACATGATATTCAGTAATAAAAAGAAAACTGTTGATGTTCCACTCAAAATTGAGGGTGTTGAGATTTGTAGAGTGAGTGAGGTGAAGTTTTTGGGTGTTATCATTGATGACAAACTGACATGGAAACAACACATAAATTCTGTAAGAATAAAAATAGCTAAATCGATTGCAGTACTGTACAAAGTCAGAGACCTATTGAATGATAAAGCTCTGTATTTGTTGTATAACACAATCATTGTTCCACACTTAATCTATTGTATTGATGTTTGGGGGAAAGCGTGTAAAACAATCACAAAGCCTATTTTTGTATTACAGAAAAGAGCTGTAAGAATTATCACTAGAAAACATTACCGTCATCCATCAAGTACATTATTTTATCAACTGAAGTTATTGAAGTTCCATGATTTGGTAGACTATAATATTTTATCAGTTATGTATAGGGCTCAAAATAATGCATTACCTTTAAATATCCAAATGCATTTTGTTAAAAGACAAAGTTGTTATAATCTTAAGGGGACAGAGATGTTTGTAAAACCACAATTCAGAACTAGTTTGAAGGGACGTTCTACCTCAATCCAGGGAATTAGATTATGGAATGGCTTGGAGAATGTAGTTAAAAATGCCAAGTCAATGTTTACATTTAAGAAAATGATCAAAACGAATGTGTTAAAAAAATATATGAAATAGCGTAATGTGTATTGTATTAGTTAGAAAATTAGAAAGAGTTAGTCATTTTGTACTGTTGGTTGAAGATTATTATTGTTTAATCTGATTGTTGGAAAAAAGGGGCAGATATAATAAGATTTATTCTTCTTTCTGCTACCTTTCATTTTTTTATATTTTGTACATTATCATTTATGGGATTGTCTTGTATTGTTTCTTTTGTAAAAAAAATGAACAAATTCAATAAACATAAACAAACATAAACATAATCAAGTTTTTAAACTGGTACTCTGGTAAACACAACTAGCTTGTTTACAGGTGATAAATTGCTAAAATTTAACAGTATCATTTTGAGATGGAGAAACTGAAAATAAATTTTTTCATTGTGACTCGTTCCCAGTACATACCATATCTATGTTTATGTGATATTTTTGTTTTCATAATTCTTTCATGTTGTAACAAAACATTTGAGGTATTACAACGTGCTTACCATGTTATAACAAACGATTCATGTTTAAACATTGTAAATAAACTATGAAAATGTGATTTTTTTTGGCGCAACATGAAATGTTCAACGATGAATGATTTATTTGATAACACAATTTGTTTCTTTTTCATTTTTGCTTGTGTGGCATTAATTTGCTTGCGTAGTTTATGAATGTCTTGATAAATCTTGTTTTTACTTTAATATCCTTTAATCAATTGCTAAAAAAATTAGCTTGAACAAGTTTTGTTTTGAGAAATATTGCCCATTAAAACATTTAATTTATTGTTATTCAATGTACAGGCATTTTGAATCCAACCACACTAAAGCAAACCCAGATGGAATTGTTGTTTTTTTTTTTTTTGGGTGGTGGAAGGTTGCAGATTTTTATGACTATATAATGCTGTCAGATCAGCTACAAAGAATAATGCATGAAAAGTTCCTTGTTATACATTGTATTTTCATGTTTTTCATATTTTTATAATCAAATGTTTTCACATTATTGCTAATAGCTAATACATTGTGACAAAAACTATGTAAAGACAGCGAATTAGTTGTTGTAATAACAACTTTTGTTGGAGTGGCAACAATTTGCGTCCATTTAATTTCTCATTCTAGATTCACATTTGAATAAAAAATTTAATATTACTGAAAGCTTGTAAGTTTGATGGATATTAAAACCATTTACAGTACTGTTATAAATGTGAGATTTTTCTATTTAGTATAGTTCTAGTTCTCATCATTGAGAAAATGGAGGTGATTTGTTATTAAGATTTTGACATCCTGTTCCACCCATATCAGACCTAACCAATCCCCTTCTGAGCAGCAATTGTGACCACGCCCATTATCAGTGTAGCTCCGCCCACAGAGCCGCTTCGTAGTCGAGGGTTAAAGGTCCACTGACATGATTTTTTTTACTATTCACTATATATATATATACAGTATCATTCAACTATGTTCGTTTTTGCAAACAAAATGATAAATCACTTTAATTTTGCTTTAAAAGTGATTTTGAACTTCAAGCCGTGTTTAATCATGGGAAATCCGATTACACACGAATGCACCATCTGTGACGTAGTGTGAGGCAGAGGGCTCTGGTCTCTTTAATAGCGGACAATTTAAAACACAACGAATTTAGCAATCTATGTGAAGATTTGAGCTATTTGTCTTCATTTTGGGAAGCAGAAAATAGTTTGGGTGATGGAACAAGAAACAACAGGATCTAATTTAGGTCTGATGCTGTATCAGACTTACCTTCATGTCGAGCTGCTCACACCCGCACACTGTGACAAGCCCAGAGCTCTGCCTGATTTTACATCACAGATGGTGCGTTCGCGTGTAATCGGATTTCCCAAGATTAAACACGGCTTGAAGTTCAAAATCACTTTTAAAGCAAAATTAAAGTGATTTATCATTTTGTTTGCAAAAACGAACATATTTAAATGATAAAATATATATTTTGAGCAATTTTATGCATAGTAAAAAAATCATGTCACCCCACCTTTAATGCCTGACAACTGATAACGTTGTCCATTTTAATGCAGCCAGTGTTATATTAAACTTTTTGAGTTGCTCCCGGTAGGACTGGATGGCGCCTTGCATAGCAGTCTGCCGCTACCGGTGTATGAATGTGTGTATGAATGGGTAGATGGTTGGTATTGTAAAGCGCTTTGGGGCCATAGGGGGCTGGAAGGCGCTATACAAATAAGCTCCATTTACCATTTAATTCAACAAAGTTTGACTTTTATGTTAATTTTTATGCTAATAACAAAACAGAAACCTGAACACCAAGGCAGAAGAAAAAAAAACAACAACAACACTACGTGATTCAAATTTTTTGTAATTTCTTCTCAGGTTTCCTGCACGCCTGTAGAGCGCTCGCTGTGGGCGCCGTCATCACCGGCTTCTTCGGAGGGGTCCTCACGCTAATTGGGATGAAATGCACGAAAATCGGCGGAACAGAAATCACTAATGCGAGGGTCACTTTTTCTGGCGGCGTAACCTACCTCTTCTCGGGTAAAATCAAAGTTATACTGAATCTTCAAACGTCCAGTCAATGTCAACCAATCGTTATATTTTCCTTTAGGGTTTTGCGGTATGATCGTATACTCTTGGTGGGCGAACAAAGTCGTTACGGAATTTGTGGATCCAAATTTTAAGGCACAGAAGTGAGTACTTTTAAAGCAGCTCAAACGTCAATAAATACAATTTTTGTGATGCGTATAAAAAGCTCAATGCTTTTCTTTATTCGCTCTAGGTTTGAAATTGGGGCGGCTGTTTTTATTGGCTGGGGAGGCTCCATTCTACTTATCTGTGGAGGGACAGTGCTAACTTATTTCTCGGCAAAAGAAGGCTTTGTATCCAGGTGAGTATATAATCTACTGTAATGCTTAAAACAATAGTAAGAACTTGAAAGAACTCCATCTTGCGTGTATCTTTACTACAGTTCCACAAAAAGGGAAAGGAGACGGGTTTCTTACGCCACTGCCCGTACCAGACGTACGTATGTGCCCATGTCGTTATCCAGAATGACTCTGGGGCCTCCGCTGTATTATCCAGGTGCGAGAAGCCACACAACCAACGCGACAAGAACTGCTCAAACTTTCAGCCGGGACACCTTCGTCTGAACCACGCACAATCTCAATGCCGAGAAGTTTTGAGAAATTCACTTCAAATGCTGGAAACAGGTCATCGTAAAGCGAACACTTTTGTCCTCATCTTGTTACGTTTTAAATCGTTTACATTCTCGTAAGATCGTGATCACAAACTAATTTCTCTTCCTGGGAAACAGCATGTGGTTATTTACACTACTCCAGACATTTTTACATATATATTAAAAACCCTGAAGTACCCATTTGCACCACTAGGTGGCAATCACGAGAACACTAAAAACGTTTTTAAAAAAAGACATTCTTACCATTTCGCTAACGATGTTTCGGAACAATGGTAACTCGTCCTTTGTTGTTTATGTGACACCATTAGCATCAGAAGCATTTACAATACTGTGGGAAGGTCTAGGTGTTCTCCCCCAGAAAATTTTGAATGAAGTAAATGACATTTCCTGCATTCTGGTGTATTTTAACGGGTTGTTAAATATCTACGATTACTTAACATGTTAATAACAAATGTTACTTAAATTTATATTAATAAACTTATAAATTACTGTAAAATCAATTCTCAGCCTACTGTGTCTTTTGTGTTTTGGTCCCTCCAAATTAAAATACGGTTAACCCCTTTAGGGTTTTGTGGACTTACAACAAAGTCAAAATATTCTCATTTAGAGGTGGTGCCCTACGAGTGCAATTAATTAACAAACTACTGAACAAATTAATAAAAATAATGTATTAAACTTTACATATTTTCTCTAGACTGAGCAGCTTTTATAGCTTTGTATACATATACAGTAGAAAAAACTGTCAATGTAGGCTATATTTTGGTACATTTTTATAAATAAATAAAAATTTAATTAATTAATAAAAAAGCACAGTTTTTCAACAATTTACAATATGTCATTTTAGGTTGTGCCGCTTTTATTTGTTGCATTTACAGTACCGTATTTTTCGGACTATAAGGCACACTTAAAATCCTTTAATTTTCTCAAAAATCGACAGTGAGCCTTCTAATCTGGTGCGCCTTATGCATTACAGTAATTCTGGTTGTGCTTAGCGACATCTAACTGATTTTATGTGGTACAACTGAACAATTTTGAAAGTTATTGTGAATGAGCTGAATAAAGTTTGACTTATCTGTTTTGTTTTAATTAATGCGCCTTATAATCCGGTGCGCCTTATAGTCTGAAGAATACGGTAATTTGTTTTAGGTGGCACAGATTTTCTACAACTTGTAATTTGTTTTATACAGTGTAGCTTTTCCTGCATTCGTAGAATTTAATTTCAGCACCATGGAGAGTTAACGGCATGATGGGTCGTGACTAGTGAAGAAAACTAGCATAGCAAGAGAACGTGGCTGGATTGTGGCTCCGTTAGCGCGAAAAGTAATCATGACGCTGCTACGCTCTTAGCGCTCACTAGATAGGATTTTCTTGCTAGATTCTGAGTACTGTACTTAGCACAACTCTGGATCTCCTCTTGAGCCAGATCGTTCCTCTGTGCTGGGATGGTTTAATGACTTTGTCAGATTCTGCCGTCTTTAATTTTGAAGGAGAAGAGAACAGGGAACAGGTGGAAGAGAGCTTGGAGAGGTGGAGGTACGCCCTCGAAAGAAAAAAAAGGAATGCAACTCTGTTGTAGTGGTCCCTCGATTACCACAGGGGGTTACGTTCTGGACACCCTTGCAATAAGAGGAAAAACTGCAAAGTAGGAACCCTATATTTATTTTAGTATTTCTATTTATTTTAAGGCTTTATAAATCCTTCCCACACGCTTACAATGTTCTAAGCTCTTAAACCTACTAATTTTAACAACATAAATATATGTACTGCACAACAGCTACTGCAAAATTTTATAAGGGTACTCACCAGCCTTGGTCTGGTTCTGATCGGGTCTCTGCAGCCGTTGAGCACCAGACGCTTTTGGAGAGAGCCGGACCTTCAGCGAGTCAGCACAAAACCACAAACAATGGTCTCGATTGAGTCCAAATAATCCAGAAGAATCTGGTGAAAAAAGTCTGGGTGAGCTCCGGAGAAGTCACCGGACCTCCAAGCAAAGCCTTCCCGCTCGAGAGGCCTCCTGGGCTGGCAAGCAGCACTCACATTGACCGATGAGGCTGGGAGTAGTTCTGGTTCGGTTCTGATGGTCTCTCTGCATCCACTGAGCGCTGAAGTCACTATGAATAAGGACCAAACTTTTTAAGTCATGTTCAGATCGGATCAAAACTTTCCCTCCATTTCGGCAGCCGGAAGCACTGTTGGCTTCTGGGTGGTATAGTTCTTTTGACTGGCGTTATAGTGTAGGCTTATCGAAAGAAAACGACAAAATGGTGGTGCCTGTCTGAAGTTTTTTGTTTTTGTTCGCTTTTTATCTGTACCTTCCCAACCACACGAGTAATATTAAAGTTGACAATCGTTGAAAAGACGCAAATGAGCGAGTCCGCGAAAGTCGAACTGCGAAGTAGTGATGGACTACTGTACGTGTGTGAATGAGAGGGAGGCTGGTGGCACAGTGAAACTCCAAGAAGCAAAGGTCACAAAAGTGCAGGACTTCAAGGACTAGGGGTCCACTGTCCAGAAAAATGGAGTGTAGTAAAGAGGTGAAAAAGAAAGTCCAGGCAGGATGGAGTGAACGGAGAAAAGTTTCAGGAGTGATTTGTGACAAAAGGGTGTCAGCAAAGGTCAAAGGAACAGTTTACGAGACAGTGGTCAGACCAGCTATGTTGTATGGTCTGGAGACAAAGACATGGACAAAAAGACAGGAGAAAGAACTGGAAGTGGCAGAAATGAAGAGGTTGAGGTTCTCCTCAGGAGTGACAAGAATGGCTAAAATCAGGAATGAGATCATCAGAGCTACAGCACAAGTTGAACAACTGGGAGATAAAGTTAGGGAGGCCAGACTGAGATGGTTTGGACATGTCCAGAGGGATAGTGGGTATATTGGTAGAAGGATGTTAGAAATGCAGCTGCCAGGAAAAAGACAAAGAGGAGATGTATGGATGCAGTTAGAGAGGACATGGAAGTAGTTGGAGTTAGGACAGAGATGGAGGACTCGCTGAATGAAGAGGGAACATTAAATAGAAGAGACAAAGATGCTTCATCCACCCGTTCTCTGTTGATGGTTTTCTGGTCTTATTCATTGACCTACACAAGGTGAGGTCAGTGAACAAGGCCAGGCTGACTCTGGCAGATCCTGATCACCCACTCCATGGTGAGTTCAGGTTGCTTTAATCTGGACGCAGGTATCTGCGGTTCCCAACCATGGTCCTTGAGGAACACCATCCTGTGTGTTTTAGTGGTTTCCCTGCTTTGACACCTGAATTGAATCAATGGGTGACTAAAAGGCTTCTGTAGAACTTGATAACGTAATTAAATTACTGAATCGGGTGTGCTGGAGCAGGGAAACGACTAAAACATGCAGGATGGTGTTCCTCAAGGACTAGTGTTGGGAACCACTGGATTAACGGACTGAAAAACTCATTCATCCCTGTAGAGATCAGGCTTCTTAACAAACAATGACTTCTGTACTTTTATTTTAACGTCTTAATGTCTTGTCTATTATGGATGTTTTGTGCGCTTACTGACTGTGAAACAAATTGCCCATAAAAGATTCTTGGACGTGAACTCCTATAAAGCCGAATGTTCAAATCCTTTTCAGCGTTCGTTAGCCAGCACCAGATTTTTAGATAATCCCAGACACTGCATGGTCAACTCACACATTTCAAGCCTGTCGCAGATCGACTGAAGGGAAATTGTTGAAACGAACCGTAGCAGATCAGTTCTTCAGACCTCCGCACGTTATCTTTCCTCGAAGACATTCAGGTAAAACAATCGAGGCAAAAGCGCAATCGTCTCTACGAACACACGCAGAAACCAACTTCAGACATCGATCTACAAAGACATATTTTCCGTCACATTTTATTCATCAATATAAAATCTGATGTACAAAACATACAGTACAAAAAACCAGCATAAGACTTAAAAATACAAGAGAGAATCTGAAGCAGTCTAAGGCAAGTCAAGAATTGGCACAAGGCGGGAAAACTGAAATCTGAAGCTCGAAATCAGCTCTTAAATAATCTTTGCTCATCAATCAATCAATCAATCAATCACCTTTATTTTACCAGGTAGAGCCCGTTGAGATCGAGATCTCTTTTCCAAGGGTGACCTGGTCAAGTGGTCAGCAGCACACGTCACATCATCAAAGTCTGTTCCTGGATCTTGTGTAAAGTATTGCGTTCCTTTTTGTGTTACAGGTTTTATAGAAAACAGCCATTTGGCATCAAGTGCTGAGGTCAGACGAGCTGGTTGAGGTCTTCTTGTCGGTGCTACTAATGTTTATTGCTAATGTCCTCCGAGTCGCTGAAGTCACTGAGGGAGACGAGGCTGCTCTTCAGGGTGCTTCCTGTTCCGGCTTCAGTCAGACCTGCCGGGACACAAACGGTTGGGTTTGTTAAGTTTTCCAGACCGAGCCGTTCTGATCTGGTCCATGTGTCTTCGCTGACCTGATCTGTGTCCCTTTCCCGTGGAGGTTCCCCACACGCTGGTGCTGGGCGTGTCCAGGCTCTTCCTCAAGGGTCCTGAGCCACGGAGAGAGGCTGGTTTGGACACTTCCTGTTTGTCCTCTAAAGAGACCACCCAGTCGCTGCTCTCCTCCAGGTCTGTAAACTGCCAACACAGACGTAACAGTCTTAAAATATTTTACTAACCCTTAAACCGAAGCTGCTGTTTGAGGGCCGCTTCTCTTACCGAGAGATCGTGCGCCTCATGCTTTCTCTCAGGTAAGATGCTTACGCCCCCTGTTGGCTTCTTCACCGCTCGCTCTGTGAACTGCTTCTCAAATTTTGTGACCATGTCGCTGATAGTGATATCTAAAAAAATAATAAAAAGGCAATGATCAAACTAGAAGAGCTTATTGTGGAGTGAAGTAAATGGAGCTATATAAATAAGCTCCATTAACCATTTACTGGAAAATAATGGCTTCATAAGATGACCTTTAGTTACAAAAGGTGGACAGTAAATTAAATTAAATTTCTGTCATCTGTGTATGTTTCCCATACTTGACAGACAAAATTGGTCTCTGCATTTAACCCAACCACCACCAGGTGGTGCAGTGAGCAGCCGTAGTCAGCGCCCGGGGAGCTGGGGAAATAGGTGTGCACTCATAGACACCCCAAGGTGTGTAGTGGCCGGGGATCGAACTCGAACCTGGGTCCTTCGGATCACAAGTCCGGTTCCCTTGCCACTACACCATCTTGGTCCCTAAATGTTCTACATCTATGATAATTACAGGGATTCTACTCATTTAACAGATTTTATACTCCTGAAAATAAAACTCATAAAACTACATTAAAATTACTTAAAGCTGGTGTATGTAACTTATTTTTTAAACATATTTCTTCACTCTGCCACTATCTAATGATAGATTGATGTTTGACCGGTAATCTCTGAAAAAAACTATAGTCCTCTGGCGTCTCCCGGTGGTAATAAAAGCATTTATAAAAACCAAAGCGCCCCGCGGTTAACCAGCCAATAAAAACAGAGCTTCTAACTTCTCACGCTCCTAACCCACGCCCCCCGCCTGTCAGCCGCAGCGAGCCTGCAGCCGACGCGCAGGTTCTTGTTGAAATAATTGCAAAGCGATGCAAAACTGTTTTTTATGTGACACAAATGTATTAAATCCCCCTTCTTCATCCCTGCTCTGGACTTTTATTTTGTTTTTTTGCCAAAAGTCAAGTGATCGCTTTTTCCTCCAGACCTCCACTGACAGAAATGAGGAAATGGAATTTGTCACGAGCGAATTAAAATCGGGTTCAACGTGGCTGCCGAGGCTCTGCAGATTTGCTGGTGTTCTGGTGTGCTGGACCCTGTTTTTATTTTATTTTTTAGAACGTTTTATTAACATATAAACACAGAAATTCGGAGCGGCTGCGACAGGACATGAGTGGAGGCGGAGTTAAGGAAGCTGAGCTGATTTACAGCGAGAGTGACGGGAACAGAGCCATATATGGCTCTGAGGGGGAGGGAGCAGAATGCTTTTCCCTGCTGAAAATTTTTCTAAGTGCCAGCGTATTCCAGAAACTGCAGAATGCAGCTTTAAATCTATGACTCATGGCATAGAGATTAATGACTAAAGCCCCCCCGTATAGCTCTCTGTACGCTTGTACTGTACGCAGACAGTTCAGCCCCACACCTCGGCGTACATTCTCGCATTTTTGCACCAAATTCTTGACGTCATTTGAGCAGCTGCAGCGCAGAGCGTTTACCTACGGGACAAATTGAGGTTGCTGATTGGTCATTTG
>JBBPBX010030637.1:11672-35059 GCA_038048925.1 Garcialebias charrua
CCATCTCTGCCTGATGCCCTCAACAAGTTCTATGCAAGCTTTGAAGACCCAAACAGACCACCCAGCACCAGACTCACCTCACCACCGGATGCTTCATAAACATTCATTCAATAAAAAGGTACAAAACCACGAGTCATGGCACGGAACTCCTCATGTTTTGATCAATGAAAGGCTAAAATAGCACCAAGCATGCCGAACACTGAGAGGAGCGACTGACCTCTCCCGTAGTTTTTCTTGTTAACGTTTCCGTTCTGGTCTTGGAAGGACTGGACCGGTTTTAGGTCGATCTCCTGCAGCTCGCTGACGTCCGACCAGTCGTCCTCGTCTTCATCGCTTTCCACCTTTGTGACTTCTGTCCGGGTCACTGGCGGTCGGGACTGCAGGGGTTTGGAGGCCTGACCGACTGAAGCGTGCCTTGTCGGGACCGGACTGGGTTTACTGGCTTTGGTCTGAGCCGGCGCCGCCTGGTTTAACCTGGGTTTCGGTGACTTGCTCTGTTGGGGCACCTCCTCCTCCTCCTCGTCAGAGTTGGACTCCTCCTCTTCAGATTCCTCATCTGAACTAAAGGGAGGGGTCCTTCACAATATGAGCGCAGAACCTAACTGTCATTGAACTTGAAATATGAACATTGATTATCCAAATCCTGAGAGGGAACGTTTCCTTACTTGCTTGCGACGGCCCTCAGAACAGTCCTGTTGTTGGGCGTAGACGTCTTCGGCTGGACGGTTCTGGTTCTTGGAGCTGGCTGCGGGGCCTTCGGCTGTTTGACAGAGGCTCCAGACGTCACCTGGCTGGCTCTGGAGGGCAGGCTGCTGGACCGCGGGCGGATCCGCATCACTGAACGCAGACAAAAGCCACGTCAGAACCTAAATTGGCAGATTTACTGTACAGCTCTAAACCAGTGGTTCCCGACAGTGGTCCTACACCCTGCTTTGACGCACCTGATTTGAACATATGGGTGATTACCATATTTTCCGGAATATAGGTTGCAGCTTTTTGCCTAATTTGCATGCCCTGCGACCTATAGAGAGGTGAGACCTATTTATGGATTTTTTCCCATATTTTTAGACCAATTTTTGGCTCAGATGTGACCGTTTTTCATTTTGGCAGAAAATGGTGCAGTACCACTTTTGTCCACTAGGGGGACACTTCCAGAGAGTCCACCGACCGTTTCCAGCTCATGTGTCTGAAAAAAAGCCTCCTCTGCTCGGACTGACTCTGTCGCTGCCCGGCCTCCTGCTCTGGATGTAGCTTCTGTTAGCTCTGTGTTTGTTAGCTGTTTGTTAGAAAGATAAGTCAAGAACCACTCGGCGGATTTTTATGAAACTTACAGAATGTAATCACAGTGTGGACGTTTACAAGTGAGTAGCTTTATTAGATGTTTGAGATGAATTAAAAAAAAGAAGATATTTTAGCTTCATTGTTAGCGGTTAGCTACCGTAAACAGATACCTACTATTTAGATAAATAGCTCATAAACCACTTGGGGGATATTTTTTCTGCTCCCAGAGTGTAATTATATGGCTTTAATTTACAAACTGTTTCCCTGTATAAAACATTTGAGATAAAATTCAATTTTTTTATTCGTTGTTTTAGACGGAATCGTCTCATGTTAGCTTCCGTTTTATTTCCGTGTATATTTTAGCAAATAGCTAATAAACCACTCGGCTAATAAACCACTAACCCTTGTGCTATAATGTCAGCTATAATTTTTAGCAAACAAATAATTGTTTTTACCGTGTTAATCTTCTTAAAAGCCTTGCTGTGCGCTCCTGTGGCAGACATTTGCAACAGAGCTAAACACTCGGTCCATATTTCCGGGTTGTCTCAGCGGTGACGCGTCACGTCAGCGGTGGATGACGCGTTACGTCGGCGTGACGTAGGTGCGACCTATATTTAGGTGCGACCTGTTTATGGATTTTTTCAATTTTTTGGCAATAATTGGACAAAACGACCTATATTCCGGTGCGACCTATATTCCTGAAAATACGGTAAGTGACTTCTGCAGAACTTGAAAGAAGTAATAAATTTACTGAATCAGGCGTGTTGGAGCTGCAGAAAACAACTGAAACATTCAGGATGGTGTTCCTCAGGGACCAGAGTTGGGAACCCCTGCGATGAGCTTACGTGTTAAGGCACCTTGAACAGGCTGTTTGGATCTGGTCTGAGAGTCTGGAGGAGCTTGGTTCTTCTGAACTCCCAGTTTCTGATCCACGATGCTCATCATCTCCTCCCAACAGCTCCAGTAGTCCGGCGTGGTTCTCGCTGCAGCCTCCCGCCTCGTCCTCAACTTGGCGAGGAGAGACGTGAGCTCCTTGGTCTTCAGACCACTCTGATCCTAAAAGAAGAACTCAAAATCAAACTCGCTCTACGGACTGAACACAGCCTCTTGATCGTGCCAGCATGGTGTCACCTACACTCCTGACGCCCAGGCTTTCTAGTTCCTTGACGAGGGAGAGTTCGAGCTCCGGTCGCATCTCCCGCTTCATGTTGGGGTTCCTCTTCAGAGCGCTGCTGGGCGTCCTTTTAGCAGCTGCAGGCTCGGGTTCTGTTCACCGCCGGCCTCTTCTCCGAGATGCTGCTGGAGTCTGGAACAGAAACCCGACAAGAGATCATCTGAATCCAAGCAGAAACGTTTTTGTTTTCTGTGAAAGTGCAGCAAGAATGCTGCGAGCTGAAAGACTCTGTGAAGAAGCTGAGATGGTAAACTAGCAAAAGCAGCAAAAAAGCTAAAAGTAGCTAAAGTTCCGTTAAAAGCTAAATGTAGCAAATGGCCAACTAAAAACTAAAAGTAGCAAAACATTAGTTATAACTAAAAATAGCAGAGTAGCTGAACAGAAGCTAGACACTAAAAGTAGCAAAAGAAAAAAGAAAAAGAAGCTAAAAGCTACAAGTAAACTAGCTAAAAGTATCCAAATGCTAACTAAAAGCTAAAAGTATCAAAAATTTAGTAAGTAAAAATAGCTAACGTAAAGAAGAAAGCTAACAGTAGCTGAACAGAAGCTAGAAACTAAAAGTAGCAAAAGGAACATCAATAAAAACAAAAAGAAGCTAAAAACCACTATCAATAGACAAGCTAAAGCATCCAAATGCTAACTTTTTTCAATAAAAACTAAAAGAAGCTAAAAACCACTATCAATAGACAAGCTAAAGCATCCAAATGCTAAATAAAAGCTAAAAATATAAAAAAGCTAGAAAATAAAAATAGCTAACGTAAAGAAGAAAGCTAACAGTAGCTGAACAGAAGTTAAAAACTAAAAGTACCGGTAGCTAAAGGGGCATCAATAAAAACAAAAAGAAGCTAAAAACCACTATCAATAGACAAGCTAAAGCATCCAAATGCTAACTTTTTTCAATAAAAACTAAAAGAAGCTAAAAACCACTATCAATAGACAAGCTAAAGCATCCAAATGCTAACTAAAAGCTAAAAATATAAAAAAGCTAGAAAATAAAAATATCAGACGTAAAGATGAAAGCCAAAAGTAGCTGAACAGAAGCTAGAAACTAAAAGTAGCAAAAGGAAAATCAATAAAAACAAAAAGAAGCTAAAAACCACTATTGATACAAAAAGAAGCTAAAAACCACTATCAACAGAAAAGCTAAAATATCCAAATGCTAACTAAAAGCTAAAAATATAAAAAAGCTAGAAAATAAAAATATCAGACATAAAGATGAAAGCCAAAAGTAGCTGAACAGAAGCTAGAAACTAAAAGTAGCAAAAGGAACATCAATTAAAAACAAAAAGAAGCTAAAAACCACTATCAACAGAAAAGCTAAAATATCCAAATGCTAACTAAAAGCTAAAAATATAAAAAAAGCTAGCAAATACAAAATAGCAAACTTAAAGATGAAAGCCCAAAGTAGCTGAACAGAAGCTAGAAACTAAAAGTAGCTAAAAGAAAACTAAGAAAAAAAGAAGCTAAAAACTACAAATATCAATAGACTAGCTAAAAGTATCCAAATGTTAACTAAAACTGCTCTCATTACACATCAATGCTTACATGGAGCTTCACCAGATTATCTGAAGGATATTCTTATTCCACACTCATCAACCCGGTCGCTGCGGTCTCAGAACAGTAATCTCCTTCACATTCCGAGAACCAAATTAAGGACCATGGGAGACCGGGCTTTCAGTGTGGCTGCCCCCCGCCTGTGGAACTCTCTTCCTGACTGTCTGAGGGTCCCACAGTCTGTGGTTGACTTTAAGAGCGGCTTGAAGACCTTTCTTTTCAACCGAGCATACTCTACCTCCTCATGATTCTACTTTTGTTCTTAGTTGATACTGTTATTGATTTTACTTGTTTTATTACTTGTTTTATTGACATTTAATTTCTGTTGCACCGTGTAGCACTTTGAGATTTTCATTAATGAAAAGTGCGTTATAAATTGAATTCATTATTATTATTATTATTATTAAAAGCTAAAGTATCAAAAGGCTAGAAAATAAAATAGCAAACGTAAAGATGAAAGCCAAAAGTAGCTGAACAGAAGCTAGAAACTGAAATTAGCAAAAGAGGTTAACTAAGTGCTAATAGCATAAGAAAAACTTGAGTACGGTAGCTACACTGAATCAGATTTTAAAGAGAAGAATATTTTGAAGGAGTTGAGATCAAAAAAGGCGTTCAATACAGGATCAACTGGACTTTATTTGTTGCAGAAAACGTTTCGACTTCTGTCCAGAAGTCTTTTTCAATTCTGAATGAATGAAAGCTGTGAGAACGAGAAGTTTTATACAAGCCACGCACCAACATATGAAATTGGAAACTGAAATAACACCACAAAATACCTAACATGCCCATTCTATTTAAATTGACAAAACAAAACAACACATCACACCTGGGGGTTTGTTACACGTACATGTAAATTGAAAGATCACACCTTAACAGTAGGAGGTTCCCTTGAGGTCTCTGGTAGAAGACACAAACTGTATGTAAATTGACAAAAAACGTCGAAACGTTTTCTGCAACAAATAAAGTCCAGTTGATCCTGTATTGAACGCCTTTTTTGATTTTATCATGTCCTGGACGACTGAGAATCTTCACCAGCATAAGGAGTTGAGATCTTAACGCATTTCTACGGGGGAAAATATCTATAAATCAACTTGGATATTTTCATCAAATATAGATATTACCAAACCAAAAGCCACCGCTTCCTTCCTGAGATGAACATTGGAATATATAAAGGGTTAAAATAGCAAGTACTGCTATATGGAAGTAATCAGACTTGAAAAAAACGTAGAGAAAAATAATAATAAAGGGAAACGATGGTGTTACAGCTGGCAGAACCCAACATGCACAGAACCAGGTCCACAAGAAGTCACGAACGTGGAGCAGGCAGAGGAGAACGGCAACAAGATGATGGATGGAACGTAACGACCAAAAGCATTCACTGCAGACGTAAAACCTACCAGATTCTCAGATTGGCGTTTTGAGCTTTTAAAATGGGATTCTATGGCAAGGTTACGACACGACCATTACTTTGTCACATTTGTTTTATTGAATTCTTGGAAATGTACAACTGCTGCCTCTGGAACAGTATGCTGCGGCTAACTCTGCTAGCCACGGACACATGTGTTCCTTTGTTTTCATCAGCCCAACAGAAGAGCGGGCTCATGTTCTGCGAGTAAAGCTGTAGCTAACCTACGAGGGTAGCTTCTACTTGTTAATCCTTTCAAAATAAAAGTATGATGGTGGACACTGACATCCGATCAAAATCCATCCATCCATCCATCCATTTTCGTCCGCTTATCCGGGGTCGGGTCGCGGGGGTAGCAGCCTAAGTAGGGAGGCCCAGACTTCCCTCTCCCCAGCCACTTGGAGCAGCTCCTCTGGGGGAATCCCAAGGCGTTCCCAGGCCAGCCGAGAAACATAGTCCCTCCAGCGCGTCCTGGGTCTTCCTCTGGGTCTCCTCCCGGTGGGACATGCCCGGAACACCTCACCAGGGAGGCGTCCAGGAGGCATCCTAACCAGAACCAAGACCAGAAGGCAGGCTCATATTACACCCATTTTAAAATCATTGCATTGGCTCCCTGTGCGCCTCAGGATTGATTTTAAGATTCTTTTAGTGGTTTTTAAATGTCTCAATGGTCTCGCACCATCTTATCTTGCAGAGCTGCTATTGCCCTATGAACCCCCGCGGACATTAAGGTCCTCTGGTACTGGACTACTAACAGTTCCAAAAGTCAGAACTCACACTTATGGTGAGGCTTCTTTCCAGTTCTATGGGCCCCGTCTGTGGAATAGTCTGCCGGAGAACCTGAGGGCTGCAGAGAATGTTGTTGTTTTTAAGAGCAGGCTCAAGACCCATCTTTTTAACTGCATTTCCTGAACTGGTTCATCTCTATCCAATACTACTGTATTTAATTTAATTTATTTATTTTGTGTGTGTCGTTTGCTTTAATTTTGTGAGTTTATTGTTTTATAATTCTGTACAGCACTTTGAGCTGCTTTTAGTATGAAGGGTGCTTTATAAATAAAATGGATTGATTGATTGATTGAGATGCCCGAGCCACCTCAACTGGCTCCTCTCGATGTGGAGAAGCAGCGGCTCTACTCCGAGTCCCTCCCGGATGACTGAGCTTCTCACCCTATCTCTAAGGGAGAGTCCAGACACCCTGCGGAGAAAACTCATTTCAGCCGCTTGTATCCGAGATCTTGTTCTTTCGGTCATAACCCAAAGCTCATGACCATAGATGAGGGTGGGAACGTAGATCGATCGGTAAATTGAGAGCTTTGCCTTTTGACTCAGCTCTCTCTTCACCACGACAGACCGGTACAGCGCCCGCTTCACTGCGGATGCTGCACCTATCCGCCTATCGATCTCACGCTCCAGTTTTCCCTCATTCGTGAACAAGATCCCGAGATACTTAAACTCCTCCACTTGGGGCAGGACCTCCTCCCCGACCCGGAGAGGGCATGCTACCCTTTTCCGGCTCAAGACCATGGCCTCGGATTTGGAGGAACTGATCCTCATCCCGGCCGCATCACACTCGGCTGCAAACCGCTCCAGCGAAAGCTGTAGATCACGAGCTGATGAAGCCAATAGGACCACATCATCTGCAAAAAACAGAGAAGCGATTCTAAGGCCACCAAAACGGATCCTCTCAACACCTTGGCTGCGCCTAGAAATTCTGTCCATAAAAGTTATGAACAGAATCGGTGACAAAGGGCAACCTTGGCGGAGTCCAACTCTCACCGGAAACGAGCCTGACTTACTGCCGGCAATGCGGACCAAGCTCTGACACCGGTCGTACAGGGACCTAACAGCCCATATCAAAGGGCCTGGTACCCCATACTCCCGGAGTACCCCACAGAACCCCCCGAGGGACGCGGTCGAATGCCTTTTCCAAGTCCACAAAGCACATGTAAACTGGTTGGGCAAACTCCCACGCACCCTCCAGGACCCTGTTGAGGGTGTAGAGCTGGTCTAGTGTTCCACGACCAGGACGAAAACCACACTGCTCCTCCTGAATCCGAGGTTCGACTATCCGACGGACCCTCCTCTCCACAGGGTATATGCAGGAATAATGAAGTTAATTTCAATACCTTTTCAAGACTTTTTAAAGACCTTCCAAAATAAATTCAAGACCTTATCGTCACTTTGTTTTATTAAGCAACAAATCTTTGGTTTACAAAACTGCTGTTGTTTTCAATTAAATCCGTGAATTTCAAACCTACAACAGAACTGAGATACAGTGGAAAGAAAAATGTTCAAAAGAAGAAACTGAACCACGACTAGGTTTAAGAAAATATAGCTTAGGTTACAACAAGACTCGTAGCTATTTTAAAGTAACTTGGTTGAACAATGGCGAATAAGAAATAAACACAGTAATCATTACATGTGCCTCAGTGCAGTTGCTTTGCATTCCAGCAACTCTTCAGTTTGCACCAACTCACTGAGTTTTTCTTTACGTCTCCTTCTCAAGACATTGGACTTGGTGATCAGTTGGGCCATTAAAGAACCTGACTTTCCCTCTGCCTGCTCTGCCAACTGATCTGCATCTTTTTGCAGAGAATTGCACACCTCTTGTAGACCTTTTCCCTTTTTTTCAGCTCTTCTAACTTAGCTTCAGCGTTTATGCCCATTGAGGCTACGCTCATCTTTTTTTTTTACAAAATGTACTAAAAGCCTTGCAGTTATTCTAGGCGACAGGCCTCAGCCATTCTTGAAAATCAGGCATCTCCAACCAGGAGACAGAAAACTTGCATTTACCCATTGTTCTCACGGTCTCGCGGCAACTTACTCGAACACACAGACTCAACTTGGAGATAAAGCACAAGATAGGCCTAGCTGTAAAGGCTGTTGTAAACTGACACTCTACATTTGTGCGAAGCAGTTTCCGAATCTTCCGTGGTGAGGAAAACAAATATTAGTCATACATACTTTTTGCTGTCAAATTATTTAAAGCTAGAATAACAACAAAAAAATAATACCTCATCAAATCGCTTTCAAGACTTTTTAATACTTTTCAAGACCCTTAATTTTCCCAAAATTGATTTATCAACTTTTAATAACTTTCAAGACCCCGCGGACACCCTGTCTCCAGAACCCCTGAATAGACCTTACCAGGGAGGCTTAAGAGTGTGATCCCCCTATAGTTGGAACACACCCTACGGTCCCCCTTTTTGAATAGGGGAACCACCACCCCAGTCTGCCAATCCAAGGGAACTGCCCCCGATGTCCACGCGATATTGCAGAGTCGCGTAAGCCAACACAACCCCACAACATCCAGAGCCCTAAGGAACTCAGGGCGAATCTCATCCACCCCCGGAGCCTTGCCACCGCGGAGCTTTTTAACCACCTCGGCGACCTCAGCACCAGAGATTGGAGAGCCCGACCCAAAGTCCCCAGGCTCCGCTTCCTCAGTGGAAGACGTGCCAGTAGGATTGAGGAGGTCTTCGAAGTATTCCGCCCACCGACTCACAACATCCCGAGTTGAGGTCAACAGCACGCCATCCCCACCATAAATGGTGTTGGTCGCGTACCGCTTTCCCCCCCTGAGACGCCGGATGGTGGACCAGAATCGCCTCGAAGCCGTACGGAAGTCATTCTCCATGGCCTCTCCGAACTCCTCCCACGCCCGAGTTTTTGCCTCAGCAACCACCCGAGCCGCATGCCGCTTGGACTGTCGGTACCTATCTGCTGCTTCCGGGGTCCCACAGGCCAAAAAGGCCCAATAGGACTCCTTCTTCAGCTTGACAGCATCCCTCACTGCCGGTGTCCACCACCGGGTTCGAGGTGGATCAAAATCTGCATATTATAATACAGGTAGTCCTCGGGTTACGACGGCCTCGACTTACGACGTTTCGCGGTTACGAACGCCCTCCCATTGAAAAGCATTGTTCGAGTTACGCGGTTTATGCGCCTTTACACCAAAAAATACAGTACCGAAACTCACCGGAGGACAGCGGAAATTTACAGGAGGTTTACAGAAGGGAGGGGGGAGAGTAGCTTGATGCACTCAGTGGTAAATCACTACAGGAGACCTCATTGCTTGGACAAGCAGACCGGAGCAGAGGAGGTTAGGAGGGCGATTTTTGTCATCAGACGGCAGAAACAGTGGAGCTGGACCGGAGGAGCAAGAGCTAACATGCTAACAGACCTTGCTGTGAACAGTCTGGACCGCGCGAACTACAGGCAACCTCAGATGTTGGAGGGACACCGAGCTAACATGCTAACAGGCGGAGGAAGGCTTCACCAGCTACCAGTAAGAATTTAACTCTTTTTTCCCTTCATTATGGCTCCAAATGTATGTGTTTTTTGATAATTATGTAGGGTACTGTGTTAGGATAGGTTAAGTGCTTGGTAAAATATAGTACTGTACGTATGAGGTGCCGTTTGGACGTATTTTCCGACTTACGTCAATTTTTGAATTGCGACGCTGGAACGGTTCTCCGTCATAACCCGGGGACTACCTGTATTCAAAAATGTCTGTCCAAAATGACTTTATGCCACTTTCAACTTTACATTACATGATTATTCTGAATGACATAAGAAGATATTCTGTGATGTGCTACAGCTAGCTGCTGTGGCTGCTATTTAGAAAGAACTATAGATTTAGATGTAAATAACTAAACTTGTGGTGATGAGAGGTCGTATAAATTAGTGTTTGCATTGACGCCTACAACATTTTTAAGATTGAAGTTTTAAGACGACAACCCACTTTGGTCTTAGCTACGCTCAGATTAGCCGTTAGCTTGTCCGTTAGGTCCAAATTAAAGTATTTCTCCAAACTGAAGTAATTCAGCATCTACAGCAGGTGAGATATTGCTTGTTCATAACCTTTCCAGAGGACCTTACTTAAAACCACCTGGACTGTGGTTTTAAGCAAAGTGCTGCTCAGAACAGACTCATTCATGCAGCAGCATGCAGTCGATCCACTCCGTCGCCTCTTTACCTTTCTCCTCTTCCGACAACTCCTGAATAGGATCCAGCTTAAGAGCAGAGACTGACTCCTCTACACGGGCGGCACCGAAGGAGGGGGGGACAAGTCATCGGAAGTCAAATAAAAAAAAAACTAGTATTAAAATGGAAGTGCTGGTATCATCACTGCTTCAGGAACTGTAAAGTCCTTGCACAGAAGCTGACGCTCGTCACCCAACGACGTTGTGCAACCAACTCACCGAGTCCGGCTCTCTTTGGTTTGAGCTCTGGGGCCGGAGCCGTGACAGCAGCTAGAAAACAACACATTCATTTTATTGATTAGTCATCCAGATGTGCCACTTTAAACGTGCACTTCTGAATTAGGAACGGTTTGTTGCTGTTTACAGACAGTAAACTGTAGAAAAACCCATACCTGGTGCTTCGACCACTTTAGTGGGTGGATTATGAGAAACAGCCCTTATCTGTAAAAAAACAAGGACATTTTTCTGGTTCAACAGTTTTCACAATTAAAAGTATAAGCTGTGGTTAGCGTGTTGCTACTTTTAGCTAGCAATATGGTACTATTAGCTAGTGTTTCTGTTTGGCCACTTTATGCTAGAGTTTTGCTACAGTTAGGTAGCAGCTAGCATGTACAGTATAAAGAAAATACAATTCCTCTAGTTATCGTTAGTTAGCATTTTGTTACTTTTAGCCTTTAGCTAGCATGTTTTATTATTATTTATTTTAGTCCGGGGAGATGTGTTGCGTTCCAGTTACCTCGTATTGTGGGAATTTCCCAGTTCCCAGTGGTAGATTGAAACCGGAACGCCCCTTCTAGTGGTAAACTCCCACTCGTAAAGTGGGAGAATTTTTTCTGCCCCCAGTTTCCATTTCAAGATGGCGGATACTCGCGTCTTCAGTAAGTAAACGCCTTAACTTTTATTAAAATAACAGTTGTAAAATGTTGTTGCATGTATTTAATTACACACACAGCTGAAGCGTATGCTTGTGAACACAGAAGGGTGTAAAGCCAGTTTTTCTTTTTTCCCAATGATTTACATTAAAGAATTAGAGATTTTTTTTTTTAATCAATTACCTTCAGCGGTCATCATCCTCCTCTGACATGTTCTGTGTCAGGAGTGCATATCTGGTTAGTAATTTATTATACAGTATTCAGAAACAGCAACAAAAACAAAGCGTGCGTCCATCTTGATTTTCCACTGGGAGAACCGGAACGTGTTTTCAAGTGGTAGCTTGAGAAATGACGTCACTACCACTTCCTAGTTCCCACAATACGAGGTAACTGGAACGCAGCATTGAACCTGTGACTTTCTGATCACAGGCCCATCTTCTCTAACCTCTGCTCCACCACTCCCCATTAGCTAGCATTGTGCTACAGTTAGCTTTCAATACATTTTTCTGGTTAAACATTTTTCACTTTAAAAAAACAACAAATTATTGCTCAGGTTTGGCAACATTTATTTTGACTTTTGTATTTCTTGTAAGTTAGCACGTTGTACTTCAATCAGAACTCAGCGTTCGAATTGCAGTTTTGTAGTAAATGCAGTTCCTATAGTCACTTTCGATGCGCTCCTTTAGCTACTAGTGCTCGTCAGGACCCTTGGCGTTAAACAAATCCTCTCAGTGTGGCTTCGTCTGATAAAAACCTGAACTGCGCAACAAGAAACTCTGAACTTGATCGATTAAGATTAACAGTTTTCATTGGTTAAATTTATCCTTTAAAGACTTAATGACACAGAATTTCATTTGATTTGTCATTTACCAAAAACTGAAAATAAATGATGTAGTTTATGTGATTAAAGTGTTTTCAATGAACTACGAACTTCCTACAGTACTGTAAGACATCAACACAGGAGTAAATGGAGGATATCCTGAACAAGGCCTCACTTCCTGCCCCGACAAGAACTGCTCAGACCCGGAGTGAAACGCGCTGACCTGCTCCATCTGCGCCTTGATGGTTTGCTCGTTCTCCTGCAGCCTCCTGCTCATCTCCTGCTGCATCCGGCGGTTGTGCTGCTGGTGCGACTGCAGCCTGCTCAGCTCGTCCAGCAGCTGGAGGGCGACAGGACGAGTTCTTGACTGACCCGTTTCTACGAGACGGATGCGTGCAGCAGCGTGTCGGGGATACGCACCTGATTCTTTTCAGACTTGTGCTGATCTTTAATGACTTGCAGTCTGGCTTCCCACTTTTTATCCTAAAAAAAAAAATAATAAAAAGTTTCAACTTAAAGGGATAGTTCCAAATCTTTTGAAGTGGGGTTATGTGGAGCAGTTATGAACATTTATAATCTTACCTGTTGTAGATAGCATTTGAACAGTTAGGAGACAGAGTGTACATCTGACTTAGGGGTTGAACGAGTACATAATTAAAAAACTCGATATTAACATAATAATACTCGAGTAGTGCTCGAGTAGTTGATGATGTCATAGGATCTCAAGATGCAAAAAATAATTAACTAATTAAAACCGCAAAAAATATATATATATATAAATTATTATTTACAAAAAAAGACCAACAAAACATTGGGAGCATATATTAGGCTCCTACCATTTATCTTACAGCAAATAAATTACAAGAAAACCAAAACTGTTAGTTATTATTATTAAGCTGCAAAAGTGAAAAAAAAAAGTGCGGCACGTCAAAAACGAAACTAAAAACAGTGGGGCGGTTGACCACCCCGCACCATTAGGTTTAGTTTTAGAGATTAATATGTTTATAGTTTTTTATAGGTTTAGAGATGAATATTTTTCGCCTTTTATTTGTGAAACAAGGTCAAAGGAAGCTGGTTCTGTCATTGGACCCAGTGTTGCACCATATTCTGTGACCTGCAACAGTTCATGCAACACTGCCCCCTACGGTCACAATACTGTATACGGTGGTCACAGAATATGGTGTAACACCGGTTCGCAACGTGCTCCAAACAGGAAGTGGATTCATTTTCTGTTCTGTAACTGCGACGTGATGACGTCACTACAAATACTCGACAAAAAAACTCTATAGAGGTCCAAGTAATCGATAGGGATGCGCGATCTAACCGGTACACGGTAGAAACGATATAAATTTAGCCTACGATAGAGATCTGTCTTCTACCGGCTAACCGCAGAAAGTCAGAGTTGTCCGATTTAATCTTTACGTACTTTTTTTTGTTTAAAACTGTGCATAAGTGGTGTTGAAGTGTACAATCAGAGTTGTCAGAGATAATCGATACTTTTTTTGTGTTGAAAACTGTGCGTAAGCGGTGTTAAAGTCTTTTCTTCGAGTGCTAAGTTGCGAAGCTATAAGCTAACTTCGTCCGGCTTGCCGTAGAGTTGCCATCGGACGCATGCGCAGAACGCTGTGTTCCGTCGAAAGTTTTTTTTTGTCGAAAGTTAAAGTAAGCGTTGGTCAGCTTTAAATCAGAGTTGTCAGATTTAATCTTTACTTTTTTTTGTTTAAAACTGTGCATAAGTGGTGTTAAAGTCTTTTCTTCGAGCGCTAAGTTGCGAAGCTATAAGCTAACTTCGTCCGGCTTGCCGTAGTTTTGCCATCGGACGCATGCGCAAAACGCTGCGTTCTGTTGAAAGTTTTTTTTTGTGTGTAAAGTTAAAGTAAGCGTTGGTCAGCTTTAGAGAAACCTGCCCTCTGATCTGTGAACAGAACGCTGTGTTGTGTGATTTTACTGCGAGACCCTCTGGTCAAAGCCACAGAGGAAACTGGTTGTCTTGTCAGCTCTCCTTAAAGCTGAAGGAGACGCCCTCTAGAGGGTTGGAGGGTGAAGTGTTTTCAGTGTAAAATTCTGCTCTGTTGTTCGTTTGACAATATTGGAAACTGTTAAGAGTTAACAACATATTCTTTAGTTTAAAACTTATGGCTAAAACTACACAAGATATATTTTGCACTGTTTTGCACTACAAGAAAGAAGTCTAATGCTTGAGTTGTTAATTTTGCTAACACTGGCAAAAGCATTCTCACCTTCCTTTAGTCACTTTAAGATGGAATACAGTAACTCACTTTAAGCTTTGCCCTGCTCAGACTAGTTGTTAGCTCATTATCCATATTTTCACAAACGAGCTTCGAATAGCAATCTACAACAGGTTAAACGTTGACTGCTTATAAAGTGTCCACAGAACCCCACTTTAAAAGACCTGATGTCATTTTTTTAAATGTTTTCATCAGTTTTCCCTCTTCTCCGACCTGCTTCTTCATCTGCTGTTCCAGCTTTTGGATAGCTTGGAGCTGCACGCCCTTGTACACGTCCACGTCTCTCTCCGGCTGCGAGCTCACCGAGCCGACGGGTTTTTCCTGTCTGGACGTCTGACTCGCTTCCTGCGGATGAAAACGGGTGCAATGAATGGACGTTCGTCTCGAGTTGAGGTGAAGACGAGCCGTGTCCCTTGTCGTACGCTCAGAGCCTGAATGTTGCGGTTGTACAAGGACTCCATCTCCCGGCGCATCCCGTCCCGGCTCTCCTCGAGCTTCCGGTCCATGCGAGCCATCTCCTCCGCCTTGAAGCGCTCCAGGTCTCGCAGCAGCTCCTTATGCAAGTTCTGCTGCTCCTTTTCCTGGATTCACACACACACGGTCAGATTTACTAAATAACAGACAAATCTCACTGATTTCTGACGTTACCTCGGCTACTTTGGCATGCAAAGCCTGCTGCTGCTGAACTAGTTGCTCCTTCAGGCTGCTGACTTCCTGTTTGAGGCTTTCGGTCTGCGACTGCCTCTCGCCGTCGGACTGCAGCTCTGAAAGGGCACGAGGCGGGAAAACGAAGCGTGAAAAGAAGCCGCCTCGTTTCGTTCTCGCGATCAGACCTTGAACTCGGTGGACTTACGGATCCGATGCTCGTCAGGATGCCGGCGCTGCATGTGGTCCTGGAGGAAGGAGTAGTTCAGGAACGACTTGTCGCAGTGCAGACACTAAAAGAACAAAACAGACGACATCGCTAGGCCTGTTACGATAACAAATTCTGCTGGGCGATTAATTGTCTCAAATTAATGCGATAAACGATATTGCTTGAAATTTTACAATAATTAATGATTATTGTCAATTTTAAGAAGAAATGTTGGTTAATTTGTTTTGAGTATAGTTCCTTTTTCGACCACTGGATGGCAGTACAGTATAAGACTGTTTGAACTGAAGGATGGATAGTGAGGGAGGCCCCTTGACGTGACACAGGCTGTCTCTCCTGTTTTTCCGTTCTCAAAATGGCGGACGCTCTGTGTGGTTTACGCTCTTTAGCATGGCATTTGTCACACAAAGCTTTTAATGATTTTATCTTTTTTTTATCATTTTATCTGATTTTATCTTCAAATGGTGTCCCTATTGCGTTTGTTGATTCCTATAAATATCTGGGTATCCTGATCGATTCACATCTCTCTTTTAAACTCCACGTGGAAAACCTAGTGAAGAAACTGAAAGTTAAACTGGGTTTCTTTTTCAGAAACAGATCATGTCTATCACTGAATGTCAGGAAACGCCTTGTGTCTGTGACTTTCCTTCCCTCCATTGATTACGGTGACATTCTCTACATGAATGCTCCTACAAGCACCCTGCGGATGTTGGATGTTGTCTATCATGGTGCACTAAGATTCATAACTGGTTGTGATTATCGTACCCACCACTGCACCCTGTATTCACTGGTTAACTGGACATCATTAACCTCACGCAGACTCTTCCACTGGTACATTTTCATCTTTAAATCACTTCTTGGTCTGCTGCCCTCATACATCTCCTCCTACATGTCTTTGCGTGAGTGCAGCTACAGCGTGCGCTCTCAGGACATGATTACCTGCAGTGTTCCGTCAGTGAGGACTGAACTTGGAAAAAGGGCCTTCTCCTACTCCGCTCCTGCTTCATGGAATATCTTACAAAAAGATCTGAAGCTCTCGACCTTGACTTCTCTAAATGGTTTTCAGAATCTGTTGGAATCCTGGCAAAAACCAATGCAGATTTGTTCCTGTCTTTGATTTTATACGTCTACCTTATAATGTTTTGCTAGTTTTTTGATACTTTGTTAAAAAAAAAAAAAAAAACTTTCTTTTGTTTTTTTCTCTCTTTTGTTTTCTATTGTTTATTGTTTGTTTGTTTATTGTTTAAGGAAATTCTACCACTGCTGTTCATTGTTCTTTAGTTTTAGCAGGTCGCTTTCGCAAATGAGCCCATGAGGTTCAAAAGATTTACCTGACTAAATAAAGGTTGAAATAAAGGTTGAATGAATGAATAAAAATAAAAAAACATCAGTAAACAAGTTCTCAGCTTCGTTTTCGATGTTATTGTGTCACAACCACAGAACGTTCAGAAAACAACGAGTTTTGAATAGAGCTCCACTGATATATTGGTGGGTTAGATATTTGCATTTTAAGGACACATCAGGATCGGTGATGATTGTCCCATTATACGCCTCTATAAACACTGGAGACAAGCTGGTCCTTAAATCAAAAAGGCGTTCAATTCAGGATCAACTGGACTTTATTTGTAACAGAAAACGTTTCGACTTCTGTCCAGAAGTCTTTTTCAATTCTGAATGGAAGCTGTGAGAACAAGAAGTTTTATACAGGCTTACAAGTCAATAACACATACATGTAAATTGACAGATCACACCTTAACAGTAGGGAGTCCCTTGAAGTCTCTGACAGAAAACACAACTAATCACAGCTGAGGTAACACATACATGTAAATTGACCAAACACACCTTACATGTACATGTATGTGTTACCTCAGCTGTGATTAGTTGTGTTTTCTGTCAGAGACTTCAAGGGACTCCCTACTGTTAAGGTGTGATCTGTCAATTTACATGTATGTGTTATTGACTTGTAAGCCTGTATAAAACTTCTTGTTCTCACAGCTTCCATTCAGAATTGAAAAAGACTTCTGGACAGAAGTCGAAACGTTTTCTGTTACAAATAAAGTCCAGTTGATCCTGAATTGAACGCCTTTTTGATTTATCATATCCTGGATGACTGAGAATCTTCACCAGCAAGCTGGTCCTTACTCGCAAAAGGTGTAATTGTATAGTTATCCAGCAGAGGGCGCATGCGGACTACTTTCAAGTCATGGCCGTTCACTTTCTTTCACTTTCAGCACAGCTGAAACAGCGAGCAATACTGTGTGGCGTATTTTGCTGAACAGAACATGGTAAGTTTATTGTACTGATCTGTAAATAAATCAGCAATAATAAATTATCTTCAATCCTCCAAACTGCTCGTCATTAGCGACGTGCCTCTTAAGTTAGCAAGCTAACATTTACATAACCTAGCATAGGCGATTACTTTGTAAAACTTTATTCAAAGCAATAAATCTAACGTGGAGGTAAATATCTTTTTGTTTATTAGATTTGTTCTTTTTTTTAAAAACAAAAACCACAATACAAAACAATCCCATAAATGATAACGTACAAAATATAAAAAAATGAAAGGTAGCAGAAAGAAGAAAAAATCTTATTATATCTGCCCCTTTTTTCAAACAATCAGTTCAAACTACAATAATAATCTTCCAGTAACAGAACAAAATGAAGAACTCTTTCTAATTTTCTAACTAATACAATACACATTACGCTACCTCATCTATATATATATTTTTTTTAACAATTTTGTTTTGATCATTTTCTTAAATGTAAACAGTGACTTGGCATTTTTAACTACATTCTCCAAACCATTCCATAATTTAATTCCCTGGATTGAGGTAGAACGTCCATTCAAACTACAGGTAGTTCTGAATTGTGGTTTTACAAACATCTCTGTTCCCTTAAAGCTGGGGTATGTAAGATTGTAATGTAGTCTGTAACTTTTCAAACAATATATTTTTAACATATTTCTTCACTCTGTCACTATCTACTGACAAACTGATGTTAGACAAAGTAATCTCTGAAAAAAACTATAGTCCCCTTGCTTCTCTATCAGCATTTATAAAAACACTAAAAACACAGAGTGACCAGGACAATGACAGCCAATAAAAACAGAGTTTGTAACCAGCCAATTAAAAACAGAGCTTGAATTTGAATCTCAGCAGAGCCTCCCCCTCAGAGCCATATATGGCTCTGAGGGGGAGGGATCAGAATGCTTTGCCTGTTGAAAATTTTTCTAAGTTCTGCACTCTACAGAAAGTTACACATAGCACCTTTAAGGTTATAACAACTTTGTATTTTAACAAAATGCATTTGGATATTTAAAGGTAATGCGTTATTCTGAGCCCTATACATAACTGATAAAATATTATAATCTACCAAATCATGGAACTTCAATAACTTCAGTTGATAAAATAATGTACTAGATGGATGACGGTAATGTTTTCTAGTGATAATTCTTACAGCTCTTTTCTGTAATACAAAAATAGGCTTTGTGATTGTTTTACACGCTTTCCCCCAAACATCAATACAATAGATTAAGTGTGGAACAATGATTGTGTTATACAACAAATACAGAGCTTTATCATTCAATAGGTCTCTGACTTTGTACAGTACTGCAATCGATTTAGCTATTTTTATTCTTACAGAATTTATGTGTTGTTTCCATGTCAGTTTGTCATCAATGATAACACCCAAAAACTTCACCTCACTCACTCTACAAATCTCAACACCCTCAATTTTGAGTGGAACATCAACAGTTTTCTTTTTATTACTGAATATCATGTAATTAGTTTTTTCTAGATTTAATGATAATTTATTGATTTTAAACCAAGTTTGTATCTTGACAAATTCTGTCTTTATCAATTCCAACATTTGTTCTATATCTTCACCTAAACAGAAAAATGTGGTATCATCAGCAAAAAGTACACATTTAAGGAGTCCTGACACATTTACCAAGTCATTCACATATAAAATAAATAGCTTTGGTCCAAGTACAGAGCCTTGAGGAACTCCACATGTGATATTACAGAGGTCAGATCTTACATCATTTATTTGTACAAATTGTTTCCTATCTTTCAAGTAGCTAGATACCCACTGTAATGCTGGTCCTCTAATACCATATTTGTTCAATTTTTCAAGGAGAATGGTGTGATCAATAGTATCGAATGCTTTTTTTAAATCAACAAAAATACTGACACAATATTGTTTTTGATCGACAGCAGTAGTTATTTGTTCCATTAATTCCATGAGAGCAATTGATGTAGAGTTTTTTGCTCTAAACCCATACATAAATATACAGGTAGTCCTCGACTTACGGCGATTCGACTTCATGAACGCCTTTACGAACGCGCTCCCATTGAAAAATACGGTACCGAAACCAAACTTACAGGAGAAACCAAACTTACAAGAGGGAGCAGGAGGGAGGGGGGAGCTTGATGCGCGCTCAGTGGAAACTTCCAAGAGGGAGCAGGAAGGAGGGGGGAGCTTGACGTGCTGGAAATTTACAGGAGACCTCAGGCGCAGACCGGAGCAGAGGACTTGTCAGGAGGGGCTAACATGCTAAATATGCCAACTCTGGACCGCACATGGAAATACAGGAGACCTTATTGTTTTGAGCGGAGGTTTACGAGGCAGCTGAGCAACAAGCTAACATGCTAACAGACGTTGCTGTAAACGCTGTAGACCGCGTGAAGCTGCAGGAGCTCGGAGGTGCACGAGCTAACATGCTAACAAACGGAGGAAGAAATGACCAGCTCCCAATAAGAAATTAACTCTTTTTTTCCTTCATTATGGCTCCTAAATGTACTGTATGTGTTTTTTGATAATTATGTAGGGTACTGTGTTAGGATAGGCCAAGTGCTTGGTAATACAGTACTGTACGTATGAGGTGCTTGGATGGATGAGGTGCATGTATGAGGTGCCGTTTGGACGTATTTTCGACTTAAGGCGATTTTCGTGTTACGAACGGGCGTAGGAACGGAACTCGTTCGTAAGTCGGGGAGTACCTGTATACAGTATCAGTGTTAGTAACGTTATCTTTGTTGTCCTCCATGAAATGGGAGGAGGTGGAACACCTGGAGAGCTGGTGCAAAGAGAATAACCTTCACATGAATGTGAAGAAGACAAAGGAGATGATTGTGGACTTCAGAAGGAACAAACAAACCACACCCCACTGAACATAAGAGGATCTGCGGTGGAAGTGGTCTCCAGCTACAAATACTTGGGTGTACACTTGAATGATAACCTCAGCTGGACCAACAACACCACCAGCCTGATCAAGAAAGGTCATCAGAGACTCTACTTCCTCAGACGGCTGAGACGAGCTGGTCTGAGCAGCCCAGTCCTCACCTCCTTCTACAGGTGTGCAGTGGAGAGCATCCTGTGCTCCAGCATCAACGTGTGGCATGGAGGCTGCACAGTTGCAGAAAGAAAAGCTCTACAGAGAGTGGTGAAGGCTGCACAGAAGATGTTGGAGTCAGTCTCCCCACCATCACAGACATTTACACCTCCAGATGCAGGAAAAGAGCCACCTGCATCATGAAAGACCTCACTCACCCAGCACACTCACTCTTTGCCCCACTCCCCTCAGGACGGAGGTTGAGGAGCATCAAATGTAGAACCACTAGACTGAGGAACAGCTTCTACCCTGAGGCTGTTAGACTCATGAATAAATAAATAATAAGAATAATCACTGCAAAATATCACATCATGCTGATGCTGATCTGTTTTCTTGTTGCTGTGTTCATTTGTGACCATCTGCTCATACAGACTCGTGTTCGTGCTGCTGTTTGTAATGATGTTTTTCTATTACATTAGGGCTTAGTGTATTTCTAGTTGATGTTTTTCTTAGTTACTGTATATCCTAGATGTTATTACTGTTTTTCTCTTACATTTTGTTGTTGAATGTAACTGGGACCCTGTGTACATAATCTTGTTTCATCACATGTACCACAAATGACAATAAAGATCTCTGACTCTGACTGAAATGCATTGTTCGTATGAAATCTTATTTCTCTGCAAAGACAAAAAAAAATTGCAGCTGCAGTCGATATTAACTAGACCTTCTCCATACGTACTGTACATGACTGACTGTTTAAACAATACAACAAATTATTTTGGCCAGTAACTGTTTAGTTTCCCCGATGTGTAACTGATCACACTCCTCCAGCAGACATGGCCCAGCACAGAAGATCAACATCATCAGGTCAGGACTCTGCGGTCTACACTCATCTCCAGGCCAGCGGTCACTCTTTCAGGGATGAAGATGTTCACATCCTTGATAGAGAGGAACGATGGTTTGAGAGAGGAGTAAAGGAGGCCATCTTTGTGAAAAGAAACCGTCCATCATTAAACAGAGGTGAAGGCCTCCAGGTTCAACTGTCCCCCTCTTACAATGCTGTTTTTGCTGGTATCACTCAGCCCTGTAACTATCAGGGCACTAACGATCAGTTGTTAGGATGATGGTCCTCCTTAATCATGTGAACAGCTAGTTCTGGATGTCAGCAGCAAACTGGTTGTTCCACTATGAGAAGGTGCTATTTATAAGACTGAGTTTAGTGCAGCTCCTCAGACTGAAGAAGTCTTTTGGATAATCGATGAAACGTCTCAACAAGAAGAATCCGTCCAGAGGACCAGACTTCACTTTGTTGACTAGTTCAGATTTTTATACCTGGATTATTGAGCAGATGTTAACAAGACTAGTTCAGATTTTTATACCTGGATTATTGAGCAGATGTTAACAAGGGGCCATATTTGGCCCTCGGGCCTTAAGTTTGACACATTTGGTCTAAAAGTTTCCTCAAAAATTGCTCAGAGAGCTCATCTTTTTTTCCACTTATCTGACTTAATGTTATTCTGTTGTTTAGTTCAAGGTTCTTTATTGTCATTCTCATCACATGTGGTACATGAGGTGGAACGAAATAATGTACTCAGGATTCCAGTTACATCTAAAAATAGTAAAAATATAAAAATAAATGGTACCGGTGTATAAGGATCTAAAATATACACCAAGATATATGCTAAACACTATTAATGTAAAATAATACGGTATATTAAACAGCAGCCCGAACACGAGTCTGTAGTGAGCAGATGGGTACGAGTAGTAGTGTGAGTTTAGTTGTCATAGTTAACACAAGGTCACCAATGCAATGAAACATTCAGGATGAGAAGAACCAGTTTGACTTGCAAAGACAAAAACAAGGAGAAATACTAAAGCCTGTACTAATAGTACAAAATAAAGTACAAAAAACTGAAAAAGGAATAGAAATACAGTATAATTACAAGGTCCAAAAGAAATATTGTAAACAGCAACCATACCATACCACTTTATTAATAAAGCACTTTAAACAGTGACTGTGCACACCAAAGTGCTGTACAGGGACAGACAGACCAAGCACACAGCAACAGAGTACATAACAGGAAACCGAATGTAGAAACAAACAAACAAACAAACAAAAACAATAGTGGATAACAACAACAGCAATATGACCAACACAGTGTGATGCACACAGGTTCAGCACAGATCACACAGTGCTGAAAGCCAGGGAATAATAATGTGTTTTTAAGTGAGATTTAAAAACTGTGAGGGAGGGGGCCTGTCTGACAAGCAGAGGTGGGTAACTCATTCCAAAGTCTTGGGCCTGCTACAGAGAAGGCCCTGTCAGAGAGGGGGCTGACTCAGACCCACGCACCAGGCCACGTCTGCACATGCGCGTTAAACAGTCAACACAGGTCACTCGGAGCAGCCATGTTGTCTGTTTGGAAGTTTAAAATGAGCAAAAGATCGCAATTTGTGTGAAGCTGAAGTAAGTCGTGGTGGAGCCACAACAAAAACCTTTAATACAACAAGCCTTGTTCGCCATAATAAGAAATCGCCACGCAGCCAAGTGTGCAACGTTTGAAGCGAGCAACCAAGCTAATGCTAAGCTAGCGCTATCAAAGAGCCAGTCGGTGTGTCGCTGGTAACTTTTATGAGCACGAAAAGAGCAAAGCTACCACGAGGAAAGTGATGGAGTTCATGGCATTAAATGACCAGCCCTTTTCAGTCGTTGAGGACAAAAGTTTTAGAAGCTTAATGCAGCACGTGAGCCCACGATAATAATATGCCGAGGCGAATATAATTTTCTGATGGTTCGTTACCGGAGTTCAGCCAAGCTTTGAGAGACACCCGCAGCCTGCT
>JBBPBX010030638.1:8512-35059 GCA_038048925.1 Garcialebias charrua
AAAAATTAGAATTTCATGGAAAAGAGTTAATCTTTAAAACTTTTAGTTGATAGATTTAGGGCCCACAATTTAAACAATTTCAAGTATTTATTTGTTTATTTTTACATAATTTGGGCTTCCAGCTCATGAAACCCACGAAAACAGGATTTAAAAAAAATTGAATACACTGTACTGTGAAGAAATCAACCCACACTACTCAGTTTGTGCAGGAAAAAGAAGAAGAAATTGGGATCACAACAAATCAATCAAAATACGGTACTTTCAAAATGATATGTCAATCTTCAATACTTGAATGGGAATCCCTTTGTCTTAATCACTACCTTGATGTGACGTGGCATTGAGGCAATCAGCCTGTGGCATTAACTGGGAGTTATGGAAGCCCATATCTCCATGATGCCGTCAGCTCTTCTTTGTTGTTGGGTCTGGTGCTCCTCATGTTCCTCTTGACAATACTCCATAGATTCTCAACGGGGTTTTGATCCGGCGAGTTGTCTGGCCAGTCAAGCACTGTGGCATGGACATCAAACCAGGTCTTGGTGCTTCTGGCAGCATGGGCAGGGGTCAGGTCCTGCTGAAAGATGAAATCTGCATCTCCATACAGATCCTCAGCAGAAGAGGAATCATGAAGTCCTCTAAAACATAGATGTTGCGGTGACCTTGGATTTAAGAAAGCAGAGTTGACCAACACCTGCAGCGGACATTGTTCCCCAATTCATGACTGACTGTGGATATTTCACACTGGACTTCAAGCAGTATGGGCTCTGTTCCTCACCCTTCTTCCTCCAAACCTTTGGACCTTGATTTCTGAATGAAAGACACACTTTAATTGGAAAAGAGGACAGAGGAACCCGACAGCTGAAGCCGATCTCCTGGATGTGTCTGAATGTGGTGGTTCTTGAAGCTGTGACTCCCGCCTCATTCCACTCTTTCTGGATCTCTACCAGATTCTGGAATCTTCTCTGTTTGATAATCCACTGAAGCCCACGGTCATCTCTTTTGCTGGTGCATATTCTCCTGCCACATTTTGCCCTTCCACAATACTTTCCATTGATATGTTTGGACACAGCACTCTGTGAACAGCCAGCCTCCTTAGCTATGAACTTTAGTGTCTTACCCATCCTATGGAGGCATCAATGATGGTCTTCTGGCCACTTGTTATGTTTGCAGTCTTCTCCATATTGAACCCAACTGAAGCAGTTTAATGACACCATGGGAAACCTGTGCAGGTGCTTTGGGTTTATGATTAGTGTGTCACACTCAGTTTAAAACATTAATGTTCTGCAACATTTGTGCTGATTTCTTCACATCATCATCATCATCATCAACTTTATTCGACAGACTCGTGGTCCACAAAAAAACATAACACACACAACACATACCGAAAAAAAATAAAAAGAATAAAAATATATATAATAAAAAATAAAATCTTATAAAAGACTCGTGTACCAATGATTCCACAGAGCCGACTGGTATCTTAGCGCACTGACAGAGGGATGTGAAAACATTACAATAAGACTGTTCATGGAGCTGCACAAACGACGCATAAACTTGTACATCAAATTTCTCATGAGCGCCTGAAACGTTCTGACACGTGCATTACATGTGCATTACATGTGCATTACATCTGCATTACAGAACATTTCACTTGCATTGCTGAACCTTGGTTTCTTAAGTAGAATTCTCAGGGAGTCATTGTAAGCAACCTTAAGCTTCTGCATGCTAGCTTTTTTAAATTTACACCACAGAGGAGCTGCATACAAGGATGTACAGTAAGATTTAAACAAACATATTTTTACCTCATTAGTGCACATGTGAAACTTCCTCCTCAGAATGTTTGCCTGGGCGTACAACATGCGACACTGTCGATAAATGTCATCATCATCACATAGCTGGTCAGTGATGTAGTGACCCAGATATTTAGTTTTTGAGCAAACATTTAACTTTTGTCCTGACAAAAAGAAATCAGGGAAACAGAGTTGTTTGTCTGCTTTAGTCCTACATATTAGCACAACCGTTTTCTTAGCATTGTACTGCACATCAAATCTCAGCCCATAATCAGAGCAGATATTCAGTAACTGTTGAAAACCAGCACTGCTGGGCGAGAGGACAGCCAGGTCATCAGCATACATAAAGTGATTAACCAGGGTATCACCGATCACACATCCAGTTTTACAGAGGTTCAATTCTTTTGACAGGTCGTCCATATAAATGTTAAACAGGGCAGGTGAAAGAAGCCCACCCTGACGCACACCGTTACTCACACCAAAGGAAGCAGAGATGTTATTTCCCCATTTGACATGCATTTTCTGGTTAGAATACCAGTAAACTAAAATTCGTATAATAATATCTGGAACACCTCTCTGTTTTAATTTGTCAAATAACTTGTAATGATTGACACGATCAAATGCCTTAGAGGCATCAATAAACCCAATTAACACAGATGATTTTTTTGATAGATATGCTCTTGCTGCCTCTTTCAGGCCATAAATACAGAAATCAGTTCCCAACTTGGCTTTAAAACCAAATTGATTATCTGTTGTACTAATAAACTGATTAAGACGATCAAGCAAGATTTTTTCTAACACTTTAGAGATCACACTAGCTAAAGCTATTGGTCTGTAGTTATTAAGGCTACCAACCTTACTAGTTTTGTCCTTAATTACCGGCACAAGAGTGATAGATAATAAAGAATCAGGCAACTGTCCATGGGTTAGAAACCCAGAGAAACAAATTGCAAGCAGCACAGCCACTTTTTGGCTAGCATATTTCAGATGTTCTGCTGTAATGCCATCAGAATGCCATCACAGTATTCAAATTTTTTGAAATCCTGTTTTCATGAGCTGGAAGCCCTAATTATGTAAAAATAAACAAACAAATACTTGAAACTGTTTAAATTGTGGGCCCTGAATGTATCATCTATTAAAGATTTACTTTTTGAATGGAATTATGCAATTTAAACAACTTTTCCATGATATTCAATTATATATAATTTTTAATTGTTTTATTTATTTGTTTATTCTTACCCATTCACAATAAAAGATAAATTAAAGGTGTTGAGAGTTGGTTCTGGTAAAACTTATGTAACACTCTCGTAGATTCTCAGAAAGTGCCGCCAAATTTGAGCTCAAAATCCTTAAAATTAACAAGTTTACAGCTGTTTCTGTGGGTTTTTAAGTTCAGTTGGCAGTGGCGGACATCTTGAATCAAGTAGACTTTAAAGGTTAAATCATCTATAAAGACATTTTTTCTTCTTCTTTCGGCTGCTCTCTTCTTCAGCGGTCGCCACAGTGAACTAACTCGCACGAAGACTTGGTGATTGTTTTTTTGCCGGATGTCCTTCCTGACACAATCACAGACCACCGAGCTACCACAGCCCTCTGTGTGGAGCAGAGAGCTGCCATTTAGGGTGCCTGGGAGAGCAGATGGGCAGTTAAGAGCCTTGCTCAAGGGCCCATAGTGGGGCAAATAAGGGTGGAGACAGGTGTGGTTGTTTCACATGTCCCACCCACATTTTGATGTTGTTGGTCCAGGGAGTTGAACCGATGACTATGATCGCAGCCCCACCTTCCCTAAAGACTAAAGACTATTTATTTAAATTACAATTAAACCAGTGGTTCAGGACATATTTTTTCTAACAAACCGTTGATGTCAGGTGTTTGAAGATCCTGCCCAGAGCTCAAAAAGTGTGAGTGGGATCAGTCTCAGCTACTACCACACCCAGTTTAAGGTGGATATCTGTAAAACTAACGGAGCTATGGTGTTTATTGTGTTTATTGTGGTTTTTTTTTCTTCTCATGTCAGTGGCTTGTGGCGGCCATCTTGAACCAGGTTGGCTCCTAATCCTAATCAGCTGTAGATGTTCTGAAGTTACTTTAAGCTACTTTCATTTAGAATCCGTCCACTGGGTCATGACATATTTTGCTAACAACAGACATCTATGTCCACCTTAGCCGTCAGTATCTTCCTGTTTACTTTTATTTGAGTTAACCAAGCAGACGGAGATGGCGAGGTGGGAGCATCAGGACTAAACGAGCAGCTTTTAGCTGAAAGAAAGCCTCGGCACCAGGAGCCGGGCCCTCGGTGATCCGGTGCCGTGTTTCATCTCAGGCTTTTAACAGGATAAATCCTCCGCTGACAGATGAAAGAGCGAGACGTGAATCCAGCGAGGAGTTCAGGGAAAGTTCTGCCGCGCTCCTCCTACCCCCCGACCACCTGGTTCCGGTGCCGAGCGCCGCCGCCGGACTAACAAAGTTATTTTGCCCTGGTTCTAACTTTGCGGTGGATCCCAGAAGGCGCCGGGGATTGACGGCTCTAAGCTCGCCGGCTCTTGGGCTCACGTGAACTCGGCCTGTCCTTTTGTTCTTAAGCCCTGGATTCTTCGTGGTTCTACAGCTCTATTTGGACCCGGGCTGGTTCCTGCTGTAACTAAATGAACTGCCTCGGCTACAAGACGTTCAGTAAAAGAAACAAAGTCTTGTTGCTCGCGGTTTTCTATTTAACATAAGCTGACAAATAAACTAAAGACGTGATAATAAACCAATTAGCATGAAGTTTATTGTGTGAATGTTTAGGAAGCATTCACTCCATTATTATGATCCTCTTCTGTAAGTTTCTCAGCACGATTCTCGTCCTGCAGTTTTCAAGCTATTTCATCAAATCCTAAATCAAAACATTCGGCTCCTTCAGGACCATCCTGCTATGACTTTTGTTATTGGTGCCACTTTAGCTTGTTGAAATATTTAGCCTTTTCTGATATTTCTTTCTCGTAGAAAATGAACAGAGCTCATTTTACATCCTTCAAATCTTTAGATGTGTTTAAAACCTTTTACTGCTCCTTTCACATTTTGTTTAAATTCAGCTACTTTCAGCTGCTTTGTGCTCCTAGCAGATTATTTCTGCCAACTACAACATTGTTGTGCTTCTTCTAACTTGTTGCTAATTCCAGCTTGTTATGCTCCGTTCAGTTTAATTCTGCAAGTTTCAGCTTTTTTGTTGCTATTTCAGCTACTATTAAGAGGTTTTACGCTAATTTGAGCTTTTTCAGCTAATTCAACATTTTTTTAACTCTTTTCAACTTTTATCAGTCTAATTCAGCAAAAATGTGCTCTCTCCACTTCCTTTTTGTATTTTAAGCTAATTTCTGTCTTTTTAGCTACTTTTCAGCAGTTTTTCAGATAATTTACACTTTTTTGCTTTCATTTTTGCTGTTTTCCAGCCTGATTGATTGGGCAAACGTGTTCTTTCTGCTTTCTTCTGCTAATTTAGGCTTCTTCTAGCTTAGCAGCTAACATTTTTAGCATTTCTTTGCAAATTTCAGCAGTTTTCCGAAAAATTCAAAATTTCCATGGAAGGTTCTTCTTGTTTCCGCCTAATTAACTTCTTTCTGCTAATTTCAGCTTGTTATGCTCCTTTCAGCTTTTTTCTACTAGTTTAAACTTTTTCTGTTATTTCAGCTATTTCTGCTTTATTCTGCTGATTTATGCTGGATCTTCTATTTCAGTTACAATTTAGCATGTTTCTAATCTAATTTCAGCTGTTTTTCTGCAAGTTCTTTAGCAATAAGCATTTACAGCATTTTCACAGAATTTTTTTTTTCCAGTTTCAATTTGTTTTGCTCCTTTCAGCTTATTTCTGAAAGTTTCAGCTTTTTCTATTATTTCAGCTACTATTAAGCTTTTTTTATGCTAATCTTAGCTTTTTCAGCTAATTTCAAATTGTTAAACTATTTTTTTTAAAGTCAGCCTAATTCAGCATAAATGCAACTTTCCACTTCATTCTTGTAATTTAAACTTCTTTCTGATTTTAAGCTACTATTCAGCTGTTTTCTTGTTTTTTTATTTAGCAAAATTTTGCTTTTTATTAGATTATTTCTACATTTTTGTGCTAATTTCTGCTTCTTTAAGTCTAATTGGGTACAATTGCTGTCTCTCCACTTCCTTCTGGTAATTTAAGCTTTTGGCCTTTTCAGCTACTTTTCAGCAATTTTTTTTTGTGCTAATTTCAGCCTTTTTTTATAGATAATTTACTATATTTTGTGCCAATTTATGTTTATTTAAACCTAATTCAGCAAATATGTGCTCTTTCTGCTTTCTTCTGCTAACTTAGGCTAGTTCTTCCATTTCAGCGACATTTTGGCATGTTTTCAGCTAATTTCAGCTGTTTTTCAGCAAGTTCTTCAGCATCCACACTGCATTTTCACAGGAAATAGATTTTCTCTAGTTTATTATGGGTTAATCTGATTTTATTCTTCATTTCTTTAAAACAAAACAACAAAAACGTGTAGGTTCGAGCGATCTTTGGTTTTAGGGTTTCTTGGGGTCATTGTCACAACCTGTTTTTTCTTTGGCACTACACAAATCTCAGCATCAAAACACATTATCTGTTTGATGACAAAAATCAGAGTAATAACCGTCTGACGCTCAGGTGAAGACAAACAAGCCGACATGACAACAAACTGAGTCGTGTCAGGATTTGACACTGATGTTGCTTAATGGGTTTCAAAGATACCTTCCAACAGCTGAGGTGACATTTTAGAGTTTCACGAAGAAAAAGACAATAAAGAACAACTTCTTTTACTGTGCTCCTAAAATATATTTTATTAAACTGGTTTCTGTCAAAAAATAGCATTTTTTAATTACTAGAGCTGTGGTTCCCTTATCAGTCAGTCACTCGGTGCAACACTATTGCTATGGGAAATTGCGCCCCCGCGCGATTAACTGAAGGAATACAATCACGCCTTAACGGCAGGGGGCGCCCTCTGGGTACTTAAGATGCGGACGCCCATCCTAATTTCTCTTTTTGCCCTTCACCTCGCTTAAACCTGAACTTCTCTTCTATTCGTGGGACTTCTCTGTTGTTCATCGCTCGACCAGAGGTGAGCTCGCTCCCTACGCTGAGCGTACAGAGAATTTTCCTGCATACTGCTGGGCTGGTGAATGCTAGTACGGCACATTTTTCCTTAACCCCAAAGTTTTTCTTCTCTTCTCCCCGCAGACTGCTTCGCTCGACGGCGCTAACTGCATCACATCGCTACCCTGCTAAGTCATAGCAGGCTAGCTAGCGAAAGCGATGCGACGGAGGAGACGTCTTAAAAAAGAATTTTGGAAAGACTTGCTTGTTTTTTCTCAGACATGGCTCCAGAGAAAGGAAAGCGAAAGCCAAGATTTCTGAAAAAGGCTAGCAGGACGGCGAGCCCAACCTCGCGCGCCTGCCCCAGCGGCTGCAGTTTTTCCCTCTCTGCGACAGACACCCACGAGGCCAGTCCTGTCAGCGGTGGGCTTACTCCAGGAACGTGGGCATCTGCTCCTCTTCAGGGACCTGCTGCATCACCAACAAGAACAGCCTCTCCGCTTACGCCCAGGACTGTGGCAAACTACAGCTTGGCTGCTGAAAGGAACAAACTGATGGCCTCAGGCCTCCCCAGCAATGTGGTAAATACCATACAAGGGGCAAGAGCTGTGTCAACACAGACTCTCTATGCTCGTAAATGGTGTGTTTTTGAAGCTTGGTGCATGGAAAGGAATATTGTTTCTTATTCCTGTGACCTGGTCCAGCTTCTTACCTTTCTACAGGACTTGCTGGAGAAAGGCCGCTCCTTTTCTACAATTAAGGTGTTTTTGTCAGCCATCTCAGCATGCCATGAGGGCTGGGGGGGCAAGACGCCCGGTGCACACCCTCTCATGATAAGGTTCATGAAGGGCGTACTGAGGAAGAGACCCCCTAGCAGGACCTTGACCCCTGATTGGGATCTCCAACTGGTCCTGAGTGCTCTCTGTGAGCCCCCATTTGAACCATTAAGCGATATTAGGATAGATTTGCTATCTTATAAGACCGCTCTGCTCATGGCTCTTTGCTCGGCGAAACGTGTGGGCGACCTCCATGCTTTGTCTGTGCACCCAATGTGTACCAGGTTTGCCCCTGACAGGTCAAAGGTCACCCTAAGGCCTAACCCTGCATATGTCCCAAAGGTCCTGACTCTGAATCCCAAAAGTTTGGACTTTGAACTCTCTTCATTTCCTTCTGCTCCTGTCCTCACTGAGGAACAGAAAAGACTGAGGGCACTCTGCCCCGTTAGGGCCTTAAGTGCTTACATTGAAAAAACAGCTGATTGGAGGAAAACAAACCAACTGTTTGTGTATTTTGCAGCTCCAGCTACTGGCAGGGCCCTGTCAAAACAACACCTTTCACAATGGGGGACCGAGGCCATTAAGAGGGCGTACAGTAGCAAAGGTCAACAGGTGCCCTCTGGGGTAAGTGCCCATTCTACTCGAGGCTTGGCCACCTCGTGGTCACTGTTCAAGGGTGTGCCATTTGCAGACATCTGTGCGGCTGCGAACTGGAGCTCAACGAACACGTTTGCAAAACATTACAGTTTGGACGTTACTGCGTGTGACGTCACTCAGGCTGTCCTCTCTAACACACAGTAGAGAGCTGCCAAGTGATGCCTAATGTATAAAGGCAGATGTTCACACAAGCATGCATTTTACTGAGCATTTCAAGGGCGTGAATGAATTACGTTCCCATAGCAATAGTGTTGCACCGAGTGACTGACTGATAAGGGAACTGAAAGTTATGCACCATAACTCATGTTCCCTGAAGGAGGGGAACGAGGTGCAACACAGTTGGCCCTTTTCAATGCTGAAGCTCAGTGAAGTGCATTTTGGAGAAAGTAGGATGGGCGTCCGCATCTTAAGTACCCAGAGGGCGGGGTCTCTGGGGTGATACTGACGCCCCCTGCCTTTAAGGCGTGATTGTATTCCTTCAGGTAATTGCGCGGGGGCACAATTTCCCATAGCAATAGTGTTGCACCTCGTTCCCTTCCTTCAGGGAACATGAGTTATGGTGCATAACTTTCAGGTTTTCATGGTGTTATGAGTCTGGTTTTTAATAAATGTGCTCCTTCTCTTGTTTTCTGATGAGATCTGTTTATAAAATGAGATTTTTATTTTTTCTGCCAATCCACCAATCCAGAAAACTGATGCGTTTGACATCGTGTTCTGATTTCATGTGTTTTAGTATTGATTATAAGCTGAGAGAGGTGAAAAGTGATTCTGGGTGGTTCTCAGAACCCTAAACTAAAACTTATCAAATAAATAAATAAAAAAAACATCTGTAGTGGGGGGGGGGGGGAATCCAAATAAAGTTAGAAAATGATGGTTAAAAAGAATTAAGGATTGGTCCTTTACATCTACGGGTGGTTTAATAACAAAAAAGCATAAATAATTTTATTTACTGACTGTTTTGTTACTGATTTTGAGTTTATTTGCTGTTTGATGTTAATATTTCTGCTTCATTGTTACCATTAGAGGTAGAAAATCATGTCTGTTATTAAAATATCTGGTGAACAAGTGGACTGATCCTAATGAAACTCTAATCAGTACATGCATGTCTACAGACGATCATGTATTTCAAGCCTCAACAGATGCAACAAAGACTTTATTTAAAACTTTGACATCAGCTGCTGCTTCAGATAACGTGATAGTTTAAGTTAAAAAAAAACAAACCTTTTTTTAACTGATGCATTCACCAGCTTCAGGACACATACGTTCACGTGGAAACACTGATCGTGCTCGGTTGAGAAGAAGGCCTCTAACTCATCACAATTTGAAACAGCCGAAAAACATTTTGACTAAAACCCTGAGTCCAGTTTGGTTAGAGCCATTGCCTTGACCTTTAGGTGGACTTTTGACTTGTTCTCTAGACTCTGTGATTCTGGACTTATGTCAAGGTAATAGTTACTAGGTCTGTTGCAATAAACAATAAATCAATTAATCACATGATTAATGAAAATTATCAACCTAATTTTCATTTATCGGCTTTATCGTTTCTTCGTGTCTCTCTCTTTCTACTGAAGACACTGGATGACAAGAGGCTCAACTCCGGTGCTCGTCACTGACCCCTCCTTTTCTATTTTCTCTTTAAAATCTATTTAAAATGTCCAAAATCGTGTTTTTGAATTGCTAAAAGCAGCTAAAGCTGAGAAGCTAAGCTAACAGGTTGACCTTGGGGAAAAAAACCTCTGTCTTGTCAAAGTTCCAAAATTCCCGGTTGAAACCCGTGCCTTCGTGTAAAAAGTCGTTTTTTTCGACGCTGAGAACTTGTTTACTGATTTTTTTATTAAGAGCTTTATGTGAAAAATACTATGCTAAAGAGCTCAAACCACACCGACCATCCGCCATTGTGAGAACTGAAGAGAGACAGCCCATGTCACGTCAAGGGGCCTCCCTCACATTTTTCTTAAAGAGACACGGTTCAAACAGTTGTATACTGCCATCCGGTGGTCAGAAAAGGTACTACACACAAAATTAACCTACATTTCTTCTTAAATTTGACAATAATTACTGATTGTCAAATTTCAAACACTACTATTGTTTATCGCAATAATTTCTGAGACAATTAATAGCCCAGCAAAATTTGTTATCGTGGCTGGCCTAATAGTTACTAATACTATGATTTAACAAGAAAGCTCACTATACACCCATCAACAAACTATTCTACAGCAATGGCCCAGACTGGTAAAGACCTTGTATAACATTTTACCTTGTTTTGTGACATTGACCTTGGAGCTTGAGTCATGTAAAGTGTATTTGACTCTCCGTCTAGTGGTGATGTGTTTGAAGTCTCATTAAACTAATCTTAAACAGCTCAAAAGTTATGGTCCGGACAAAAGAAGGTTGACGGACGGAGATGACAGCGTTAAAGGACCGTTTATAAACAGGCGTATTTTTAAAAAAAAGATAGAGCCCAACCAATATGGAAATTTTGGCTATCGCCGATACCGATATTGGGAGGGTAAGGCTAATGCCAATATTCAATGAAAATTGCTGATTTTTTTTTTACTTTGCCCATCCCAAAGAATCTAAGTAAACAGCTAATTTTAACACTTGAAGTTTTGAAACAGTCTTCCTGATGTGTGTTCATAATTTCTATCCTCCACTATTCACCATAAAGTTATCAAGTCTGTTACAGAAATATGAATTAATTAAAGAAACACACTTCCTGTTCATTGTTTAAGCAGTCACATGTGGTGAAAACCTAATTACTGTAGTACCGCAACAAGCATTTCAATTTAAGATTTCTTTGCTGAGAAGTAAAGATTTCAGACAAATGATGCATTTCATTGAGGGTAACGATAACACTATCACTGATATATTTCACCTCTATGTTAGATTTATTTTCTGGATAAAACCATACAAAGTAAAAGTCTATGCTAGGTTATCTAAATGTTAGCTTGTTAACTTAAGAGGTACGTAGCTAAATACAAGCAGGCTAGAGGATTGAAGAGAATTTTTTTTTTTTTTTTTACAGATCAGTTCAAATAAACTTAACATGCTCTGTTCAGCAAAATATGCAACACAGTATTGTTCCCTGCTTGGCTGTGCTGAAAATTACAGTAATTGGCCATGACTTGAAAGTAGTCCACATGCGCCCCCTGCTGGACATGTTGTACAATTACACCTTTCGCAAGGAAGGGCACGGCTTGTTCCCAGTGTTTATATCGGCGCTTAGTGGAGCAATTATCACAGATACCGATATGTCCCCAAATGCCTATACAGTATCAGCTTAAAATATCGGACTTGCCAATGTATTGGTCGGGCTTTAAAAGATGACCATCCTTTCAAAGCTGTTTTCATTTAAACTGTATCCGACTGGTTGGGAATCTTTGGTACAACAAACATGAAGCACACCTGAAACACAAATATCCTGCCTGTTTTGCCCGTTTCCCTGCTCCAACACACCTGATTTCACCTATATACAGTACAGGTAGTCCTCGGGTTACGACGGTCTCGAGTTACGACGTTTCGTGGTTACCATACCATACCATTTTATTTCTAGAGCACTTTAAACAGCGACAAGGCCAACCAAAGTGCTGTACAAACAAACAACAGGCAACACACACAATGAAGTACAAAAAATAGACATAAGAACATTGCAGATCATAAATAAAATGACCAAACACAGATCAGCTGCGTTGAAAGCAACAGAATAGTAGTGAGTCTTTAAATGGGATTTGAAGACCGAGAGGGAGGGGGCCTGTCTGACGAGCAGAGGTAACTCATTCCAAAGTCTTGGGCCTGCTACAGAGAAAGCCCTGTCACCTCTGCGTTTAGCACATTGAGATTTTCATTAATGAAAAGTGCGTTATAAATTGAATTCATTATTATTATTATTATTATTAAGACGAGTCCCTGGAACTGTTAGAAGTACCTGGTCCGCTGACCTCAGAGCACGTGGTGGGGCATATGGGTGTATCAAATCAGAGCAATGGCCTACGACGTATCTCCCATGAAAAAAATTAAAAAAATAAAATTATACGCAGTTTTACGTCGTAAACGGAATGCGTAATACGGCGGATGAACCGGTTTTACGTCGTAAACGTAGCGGCGGAGGAATACTGCACTGCACTCTCTAAAAAAGCTTAAAGGAGAAATGAAAAGTGTTTTTAAGCTAATAGTAGTCTAATGAAAAGCATAAAATAAGCTTGTTGAGAAAATTTCACAAGTCAAAAATGTCATCCTAACTCAAATTTAGACTTTGCAAAGTGAAAAAATTCTCATCTGGTGTTTTTGACCCCCCTCCCTCTGCTTGCTCTCCGTCCCCTGAATATGACATAGGCAGTGCAATGGTCGTCCCTCATACAGTAATATTAGTGTGTGTATCTAGTATTTTTTCAACTTTCATCATTTTGTAAACCGCCCCCTAGCTTATAGACTGTAGTTATGTTATCATTCACAAGAGTTTGTATATATTTTTTGTTTATGTAGTGTTTTGTAGTTCTGTTTGTGTTAATAAAAAAAAAATCTAGTAGTGGACAAAAAGGTTTCAGTGTGTAGCAATTAGGGATGCAGCAAAAAAAATCTATTTTTTAAAGAATCAAGATTCTTAGTCCTGGCGATTCAGAATCGATTCTAAAAGCCCCAAAATAGATTTTAAAACTTTTTTAAAATTTTATATTGTATTTTTACCGCTCCTGTGCATTCGGCCGCTGTAGAATTTTGGCCGTGTAGGGCCACCGTAGTTAGTTAGCCAGGCAGCTCCCAATGGAGCCTGCTAGCAAGGAGGGAGACCCTGCATGTTTCAACTTGCTCCTTCATCTTTAAAAATCATTTTAGATCCTACTATGTTCTGTGGAATACAGAGCTTAACAAGACATTGGTAACTGTTTCAGGACATTTTCAACACCCCCACTTCCATGTTAGCATACGGCGCTAGCATGCTAACGTTAGCATACGGCGCTAGCATGCGAAGGCTATTCGTATTTCCAGGATAGAAATGCCCATTAATGCACTAAATCACCAAACTGTTTTTGACAAACTTAAGTGATATCCTTCAGATTCAAAAAAGTCTTCTGCTTCCATTTTAAATGACAGACAAGAGGACAGTAATGATGGGTTTATAGCTTCAGTGTTATTGTAAGATAGCAAAGGAGGTCTTAATTGTGTCATAAAAGTGCGTCCAGAAAATTACTACAGAAATCACTGCACTTCGGCATGTAGCAGGAAAAATGTAAAAAAACTATTTCTTTAAGCTACTGACTTGAAAAAAGCATACTAAGTATGTTTATGTGTGTTGTTTACTATATGAAATTCTTGTTATATCGATTTTTTCAGATTTGATTACATTTCTCCTTTAAGGTTGGTTTATACTTCTGTCTTACGTCTTTTACCCCCCGTTGAGTGAAAAAAGGTTGCGCAACTTCTGGCTGCACTCCCGCTGTGATACCCCGGTGACAGCTTGTCTTGTACGTGGCCCCCAAGCAGAGCTGCAAGACGCCGCGTACAAGACAGGCTGTCACTGGGGGATCACAGCGGGAGTACAGCCAGAAGTTGCACAACCTTTTTTCACTCAACGGGGGGTAAAAGACGTAAGACAGAAGTATAAACCAACCTTTAGTCTGGTCCTCGACATTCAAAAAACAAAACAAAACTGTACTGTGAACACGTTGTACGTCGTAAACTGAATGCGGAATACGGCAGATGGACCGGTTTTACGTCGTAAACGTAAAGCAGCGGCGGAAAATATTGTACTGTAAGCGGTGCAGCGGCGGAGGAATACTGTACTGTCCTGTGAATGCGGTTTTACATTGTAAGCGTTAAACGGAATACAGGTACAGCGGATGGACCGAGGAGAATGGCGTCAACAGCATCCTGGTAGGCCATCAACTCTTTTTTCCCTTCATTATGGCTCCCAAAATGTGTTTTTTGATAATTATGTAGGATATTGTGTTAGGATAGGCTAAGTGCTTGGTAAAAAATACAGTACTGTACATGTACAGTATATGGTGCAGTATGTACGTATATTCCTACTTACGTCGAAAATCAGTTTACGACGCCGCGTAGGAACGGATCTATGTCGTAAGTCGAGGACTATATTCAAATCAGGTGTGTTAGAGCAGAGGAACATCTAAAACATGCAGGGTAGTGGCCCTCGAGGACTAGGATTGGACACCCCTGGCCTTGAGTCTAATAAAGTGCCAAACTGGTTTAATACATCCTGATGCATGCTCAATAATCCAGGTAGAAAAATCTAAAAAAAGTGAATTCTGGTCCTCTGGTTTGTTTTGTTTTTAGAATGTCCAGAGGACCAGACTTAACTTTTTTAGATGATCTGAATACAGTTCTGAGAAAACTCTAAACTACCAAAGACAGAAAAATGAAGCAACAGGTTAAAATGGACGTGCCAACTTTGAAACGTGGCACGGAATATTCACATTTACTGTAATCTCTGTAATCAAATGTGATTGAAATATTTTGTAAAACTGCTTTTTGTTTTTACTTACATTTCACACAGCGCGCCGACTCTTTGCAAACAAGACCGGGTGTAATAGGCCACATGTCATCTTCGTGAAATCCGCACAATTAGTTTTCGGAGCCGCACGACTGTCGGAGTGAATCTGAACTCCAGCGAGACCTTGTTGGGTTTTATTTATACCGTGTAACACGACAGCCCCTCATTAACGGTGTTTGAGGAGTCAGATAAAAGGCTTGCTAATGAAAACATCCCCCGCTGCTCCCATCAACATACGGGGGCAATGACAGTAAATCATGACCCCCACCCACCTCCACCCCGCCACCTCTTAATAACCCTCTGTTCGCTGAGTTTTCATGTGAAGCCACAGGATTCGTCACAGATGGAGCTCTTCAGAGGAGAATTCCCTTTTTTCCCCGGCTTGTTTGTTTTGCAGACAGAAAACTCGATGAGCGCCGGCACTAAAGTGGACGCCAAGCTGCCAGGGCCACACATTACCGGCCGCTCGTTTCACCAAACCACGAGAGCAGCCTTCCTAATGAGAGCAGCGCTCTTATTAGGAAGGCTGCATGGTAAGTACCTGTGGGTCTCAGGAAGGAAACAGGAGCCCTCTTCACCCGGCTAAACAACGGCACACAGCAACATTCAGTTGAAAAACTCTGAATACAACCTCAGCTTACTGACCCATTCTTCAGAACCCTTCTTACTCTGTTACTCGTCTGCCCTCCACATGAAGGCTTGTTTTACGATTAAAATCATTCAGATAACTAGCAAACTATAGAAAAATGTGCGTAATGTCAAATCCAAGATACTTTTTGTAAATTCGAGTTTGATTTGATAGTATTTTGTAGTACAACTTTGGTGTAGAGGCAGGGCAGCCGACTTGGGACCCGAAAGACCCAGGTTCGAACCCCGGTCACTGCATACCTTGTGGTGTGTATGAGCAGCACACCTCATCCCCAAATTGCTCCCCGGGCGCTTTCTATAGCTGCCCACTGCCCCACCTGGTGGTGATTGGGTTAAATGCAGAGACAAATTTCGTCTTGTATGGAAACATACACAGATGACAAAATGTGACATTATTATTATTATTATTATAAATCAGGTCGTTTATCACTGAAGATTTGAATTATATACATGTTAGGGATGCACGTTGGATTTTTGGCCGATATCCGATATGATAAAACTTATTCAGTCGATAACCGATGCCGATATTTTATATACGTTCCTTTGTCAGAACATAGCACTCTCTCTTATTTAGGCTTACTTGCTACAAAAATTGTGCAACATCTGTAAGAGCTGGTGACATATATTCAGTAACAGCTATATGATATTCATATCACTTTGACTTATTAAATGAAAAGTGTTAAATGTTATTTATTAGTTTAAGTAGTTTAATTAACTAAGTTCAAAGTTTTTGTCTATCTATTGTCAGTAAGACTAATCATGCTAACGGGGCTAACACAACGTCCAAATGTCTGTGGTAAAACTTACCAACAAGTCGTGCTATTGGCTGTTAGCGTCTCAATGATGTCGGAAATGGCGGCTTGTAACTCGGGTAACGTTATGTCAGAAAAGTATCTCTGACTGCGGACGATGTAGTGAGGCTCAACGTAGTCCATAAATCTTCAGAATCTGACATCTTCACCAATGAAAAATAAAACTTCCGCACGCTGACATTTTGAATTTTCCTCTCCGCCTTGAGATCAGGTAGGTGCACGTGACGTCATCGCGTTGTGCTGCCGCTGCAGGTGAAAACAGCACCTTTTATATCGGCAAGTTATTTTAATGGAATGGCTGATGTCCGATATTGAACTTTAACGCTAATATCGGCTGATACAATACCATGCCGATAATATCGTGCATCCCTAATAAACATAAAAATGTGCATCTCTAACCAGTTTCCCTACTGATGAAAAACATTCCCACATCATGATGTTTCAGCACTTCGGGATGTGGTCAGTAATTTTAGCACCTTCTCCCACATGTTTGGGAGATTGCCAATGTGTCTCGTTGTGGGAGTTCGGTTTTTCTGTAACCTCTAAAGCCCAAGAGGGCACCAATCAGCCACACCTGCGGTCCAGTCCCATGATGAGTGCCAGAAGCATACAGTATAAGGCTGCAGAATAACTCTACTCCCCACTGGAGCATTACATGCCTACTGGAATTTGTGCTTCTACCCTCTGTGTGTGATTTACAGAAGTAGTTAAGACTTACCTTGTGCTCTCTTCGTGTTACAGCCTCGACTTCTCAGTGAAAATCACAGATCCTTGTGGACTTCTTCAGCAGTCTCCTCCACCTTCCTGCTACACCTGTGACTCTTCTCCTATGCCTCCTCCTCTTGTGCTGGAATCCCTTTGGACTCATCCTCGCTACGTTCAACACCAACTGTAAGGAAAGAAATCACATTACTCACCATCTTCTGAGTTCCACCACCCTGACCTCTCTCCTTGTCCTCCAAGGTGCCAGATCCTCCCTTGTACATGTTCTAGTATACTATCCCTGTAAATAAAACACTGTTAACTGTCCTAAGTTTGGGAGTCTTGTCTTGCTTCAGTCCATATCCTCTGGATTCATAGCGTTATGATCTGTCTTATTTACTCATTTTCTTTACCGGTATATTTTCACAGCTCACTGATATAAAGGCTAGCCACAAGCTTCCATTTAGATCACTAGTCCATCTTAAGGACCCGTCACCCCACCCTTAATGACAAGCTGTGACAAAAATCAAGGAATATTCTTAATTCCTCAAATGTATTGAATAGGACCGTAAGCTAACGAGTTTGTTCTTCTTTGAATAAATGGATGACAGACTCTTCCCCTCAGCACGTAGCTACAGAGGCTGCCCTAACACAGCTTGACTGACGTGACTGTGGAGGTCCTAGTGCCTGACATGTTTGAACTGTTGCCACATACCTGTATTTCGTTTAATAGTAATAGCAACATCTTCAGGAAAAACTTAAGAAAAGTATCAGTAAGTGGAAAGGGTTTATTTTTGGGATTGTAAGACAATTTTTAACTCAACGAGAAATCTTGTGACGTTATAGTCTTACAAACTCTCGTTACGCCCCGAACCTTTAGCCAAGTTAAATTTTGACATGCTACTACAAGACATCAAAGTCAAAGTCAACTTTATTGTCAGAACTGCAATATGTACAGGACATACACAGGATTGAAATTGCGTTTCTCTCAGTCCCTCGGTGCAACAGTAACCATCTAAACACTAAAACACTGAAACATTTAATAAACATAAGCATAAAATGAAATAATACAGGGTATATGCAAGAATAATGAAGTTAATTTCAATACATTTTCAAGACTTTTTAAAGACCTTCCAAAATAAATTCAAGACCTTATCGTCACTTTGTTTTATTAAGCAACAAATCTTTGATTTGCAAAACTGCTGTTGTTTTCAATTAAATCCGTGAATCTCAAACCTACAACAGAACTGAGATACAGTGGAAAGACAAAAGTTCAAAAGAAGAAACTGAACCACGAGTAGGTTCAACAAAATATAGCTTAGGTTACAAAAAGACTTGTAGCTATTTTAAAGTAACTTGGTTGAACAATGGCGAATAAGAAATAAACAGTAATCATTACATGTGCCTCAATGCAGTTGCTTTGCATTCCAGCAACTCTTCAGTTTGCACCAGCTCACTGAGTTTTTCTTTAAGTCTCCTTCTCAAGACATTGGACTTGTTGATCAGTTGGGCTATTAAAGAACCTGACTTTCCCTCTGCCTGCTCTGCCAACTTATCTGCATCTTTTTTGCAGAGAATCGCACACCTCTTGTAGAACTTTTGTTTTCAGCTCTTCTAACTCAGCTTCAGCGTTTATGCCCATCGAGGCTACACTCATTTTTTTTAATTCTTTTTTTTTTTTTACAAAATATACAATAAGCCTCGCGGTTATTCTCGGTGACAGGCCTCAGCTATTCTTGAAAATCAGGCATCTCCAACCAGGAGTCAGAAAACTTGCATTTACCCATTGTTCTCACGGTCTTGCTGCAACTTACTCGAACGCACAGACTCAACTTGGAGATAAAGCAGCCGCGCATGTGCACAAGATAGGCCTAGCCGTAAAGGCTGTTGTAACCTGACACTAAATTTGTGCGAAGCAGTTTCCGAATCCTCCGCGGTGAGGAAAACAAATATTAGTCATACATACTTTTTGCTGTCAAATTATTTAAAGTTAGAATAACAGCAAAAAAATAATACCTCATCAAATCTCTTTCAAGACTTTTTAATACTTTTCAAGACCCTTAATTTTCCCAAAATTGATTTATCAACTTTTAATAACTCTCAAGACCCCGCGGACACCCTGTAATAAAAGTGTAATACTGTCCTGAGTGTTTGCATAGTAGTTTTTGCATAGTAGTAGTATGAAAGTATGAAAAGTTACACCAACACATTTTATTTCCTCTAAAAAAAATAAAGTCAACCCCTCACAATTTTTACACTATTTGAGTCGTCGACAAGGTCTTGAGTCCAAAACTTAAAAATGTATGTCTGAAGATTATTTTAGAACCATAGTTTCAACAATTTACTGCAGGATCAATAAAGTTCAATTTTATCTTATCCACAAAGTTGAACTGTTTTGATAAATAAGTAAATCGTAGCCATTTTTTAACTACAGTATGTGGTCAGAATGTAAAGCCCATTTTTGTAAACAGGTCATCATGGGAAAAATCATAATAATTTAGGTATTAACCATTGCAAAGTTTTACTCGGTTTTTAATGGTTTTGCTTTGATGTTTAATTCCTTCTTTTGTGTAATCTGACTAACCCAATGCATGAAAAAGCACTTAAGGGTCTAAAAAATGGTTATAATGATAAGCTGCCATTAATAAAGTATTTTGTCTTATGATTCATAACACAGCAGAGCATTCTTGACAACAGTCAGTATTCAGACACATAAACAGCTGCTCATCAGTCAATGAGTTCTTATATCAAAGAGCCAGTTAGTCATAATTTACTGATTTAAACACCTTCAGACTTGGTCATGGGTAAAATCAGGACTTGCTGTAAAGTCACATGAAGAAAGATGTTTTTTAGATAAATTCCAATGCATCACTACGTTGACTCAAACTGCATGGTTGTGTCTGAAGGAACAGATGTCCCGTTCGACAGAGTCCCTCTCATCTCAGCATCACTTTATAGCAAAACCAGAGGGCATTCCCTCCTCGGCGCTGTGCAACTGAACCCATTGTTGGCCGGAGAATACACATATGGGCGACGCTGCCATGGGGTTGAGTGATCATCCTCTGCAACAGAAACTGAACGGTTGGGCCCAAAGTCACAGATGGCGTCTGGAGCCATCGGCACACTGCAGTCACAAAGACTCGAGGAGCTCTAAGCTCCGACTTTATTCTGCTTCAAAGCAGAATAAGACATCAACGTCTAATTTATTATTATTTTCCAAGATGTCCTTGCAAGGTCGCTGATTTTTTTTCTTCGTCAAAGCAAATTAAAATGTAGTTAAGAAGTTTCCTGTTGGATCAGATATTTGATTGGCAGGTTGGTTTTAATAGGGTTCTGTGCCCAGTGGTAGAAGAACGCCACAGATGGAGGTTGAAAATGTTACATGCAATTTTTTTGATGTGAAACATTTAAGTTTTTAATTAATATCACAAAATGTCACTTTGGTTTGAGTCACTCTTCTGCTTCCAGAATTATTAGATTATTATTATTATTTATGGATTACAATCTAATAAACAGATAATGTAAGAATGAACCAACATCGATATACCCTGCTGATGGTTCTGGGTGCCAAAAATAAAATATACCTTCTGAGAACACAGTCCTCTGTTGGTATTACAAAACAAATTTATCATTGTTTTGTTTTTCAATTTGTTTAAACCTAGCCTGGTTAAAACCAGACCCTTGTCCTTCACTTCGCTTCGGACTAGGGTCTGGGACTTCTCCATTGAAAAATTATTCTTGCTGGAGGCGTGGCCTCTGCCTGAGGAACAAAACCATTGGATCTTAGAAAAATTTTGAACAGGTAAAGCATTCTGCTCCCTCCCCCTCAGAGCTCTGCCGAACTTGACATCTGCTCCGCCTCCTGCTGAATTTTCTCTCGCTGCCTGCATTCTGTGTTTATAACGTTTGAAAAAAATTAAATAAAACCATGTAGCGCTGGTCCAGAAGACCAGAAAATATGCAGGGACTCGGGCAGCAACGTAAAACCCTATTTTAATTCTCTCGTGACAACCTCAGTCATTTCCTTATTCTTTGCACTCAGCGGAGAGAGAGGAGGAGGAGGGAGCGATCACTTGACTTTTGGCAAAAAAACAAAATAAAACTCCAGATAAGAGATTAAGAAGGGGAAATTAATACATTTGTGTCAAATATAAAACAGTCCTGCATCGCTTTGCATCGCTTTGAATGAGAACATGCGGCTGTGCGCTGGCTGCACGCTGGGACAGGTGGGGGCGTGGGTTAGGGGCCAAAAACTCCGCCCCTTCTGTTCTCTGATTGGTCCGGTCAAAAATCTACCGGAGAAATCGTTGTCTATGGGAGAAGTCCCAGACCCAGCAGTGAAGGGAAATGAGAATTGAGCGGAGCTGCGTAGGAATGACGAGGGCCAGGCTAGTTTAAACCTAATAAGAATTAAAAAGTAAAGTTTCTGCATGAATGTTTCATCTTTATTCTGTAAGGCCTACCAACTATCTGAATCTTAACTTGGAGCAATGCAACGACGATCTGTCCCAAAAGCACCTTCAGGGTCTTTGACGTCTTGCCTCTGCGCTTTTAAAACTGATAAAGAAACACAACTGACTCAAAACCTTATGATTTCATGAATCTTCTAGGTTCTCTGTTCTTTCAAACGTGTCATGATCTCTACATCTTCAGGGGGTTAATTCTCTTTAACACCCCTTCTGTCTTTACGAGACAAAGTCAAGAGGGTTCAATAGAGACGGTGGGACTTCATGGAAACAAATTATTCACCATCTCGGAAGCCAGAGTTTCTTTGAATGTTGTTGATGATTTACCAGAACCAAATAAGGCGAGAGCAAGAAAAAAATGGGGAGAGGGAAAAGGCAAGTGAAAGAGAAGATCCAGGAGGATTTCTTTGCCTCGGTTCCTCGTAGGCGCTCGGTGTGTTGGTGGAGCGCGGTGCATTTTTCTGGCAAGCACATCTCCTCTCCTCCGCCCACGTTCGTCTCTTAAACCGAACCCAGTTCCTTCAACCAGCCAGAGCGTGCGTGCTGCTATGTAGCGCACACCTCCTCTTCATTAAACAATGGCAGGAGCTGAACGTGTGGCTCGGCAGAGGCCGTGGAATCAGACTTTGTAGAAAAGGAAAACACGGGGGAAAAGTCAACGTTCATCTCTCAGAGTCGGTTTGAGCCGGAAGGTTCTGAATGAGTTTTTAAAGCTGGCGTCTCGCTGATTTGAGCGTTACAGCATGAAAAAGAGAGGTCGAGACACGTGGAAGGGAGCCATCATCTCAACAGAATGTTGCAAATACATTTTAAAGTAAGTTTTATACAACTTGAGGGGTGGGCTAAAGGCCCAAAGAACACTTTTGTTGACAACCTGCTGAAAATAAAGGCGGGCAATGTAATTGCTTGTGTGTGTTCATTTGTCTGTGTTAGTAAAATATCTAATGAACCACTGGACAGATTTCAATGTTTCCCCAACATCACTTGCCTTGACGGGGCGCTCATCTCTCTCGACTTTGTCGACGTCTGTGTTTCGTGAGGCTGTTACCGACAGTTTTTGAGTGTGGGTGGGGGGAAGCTAAGCAACGGAGTTTTTAGCTAGTGCATCTGTATTGCGCACAGCTAGCTTAGTGCTACGTCAGTGCTGCAGTTGTCGACGTGTGTGGGGGGAGGTGTCAGTTTGGTAAGCAGGGCGCCCTGCTCGTACCGGATTTTATTGACACTCAGAATATAATCCTTGGATAGACATCTACAACTGTTTAATGTTTGGAGTCAAACGCAGTTTAAGACGGCCATCAGAGCAAACTGACTTTAAAAACACAACAATTACGTACTCTGTGGGTTTTACAGATGTTGAGCTAAACGTTGGTGTGGTAGTAGCTGAGAGTCATTTACAACATATACTCGAATGAGAACATACGTTTGGATAAGGAGTTGTAAAAGTTCTGGTCAAACCTTGTAAACAACCTTACGAGCAGCCCCGCATTCAGAGTGTGTTGTAAACGACTCTCAGCTACTACCACAACAAATGTTAACCCAATATCTGTGAAACCAGATGAAATTTAACCTTTGTTGTTCTAGCTAAAGCTACTTAGCTGTGACAGCCACCTGGAATTGGATTGGTTATGTAGGAAACATGAGGGAGACCATATATTGTGTCTTTAAACACATATAGTGCCACCCAGATGTAACTAAAGGATTTTAACAGGGGTCAGTATTAAGCTGACCTCTTTATCCTTAATTAATCTACTTATTCAGATTGAATAGTAGTTTCACGGATTCTTTTCTTTTTCAGTTTATTCAATATTTCTGTGATCTTTGTGATGGATAAATAACCATAGCCATTAAGTGACAGAAAACGGTGATTTTAGTTTGGTATGCCAGGAGACACTACCATTTATTTAAAATAAATCAACTAAAATCAACATTATTACACTTGATTGACAGGATTTCACTTTCTTGCAATTTAACACGCATCAACACACTTAATGTAACACAACAGACAAATATGATGTTAAATATTTAGTCTGAGGGCTCTTTAAACTTAATTAGTTTCCAGCTTAGATTGAGAGGGAAAAGAATAGGAGGAGAGATGGATTAAAGAAATTATCGTGAGCATGATACCAAAGTGACACTTCCATCCGACTTCTGCTAAAATCCAGGTACGTTTTGTAAACAGCTCTTTACCTTTCGACGACGAGTCTGATAAAGAAATGACACCAGCCTTCAGATGCACAGAGTCCTTTAGTCCCAGCACGTCCAAAACTGGTTCTAGTTTACGTTTCAACGTCTCCTGGTTTCCGCTTGGTCATCAGAGAATATGTCAGCTCCTGGCCTCTGACTTCAAGATAAACTTATTCCAGGAAGGAATAAACAAAGTTTTGAGCTTACGCTCGTTCGAAGTGGACCCATAACAACATGTTATCAGTCCCAGCTGGATGACGAGTCCTTAGCGCGTGACTGGTGGTCATTCAGCTCTTTGGGAAGGTTCACATCTCTTTTGAAGCTCCCAGAAACTCTGAAGCGTTCAGCAAAAGTTAGAACTTAAAAAGATCATGAGATGAGAGATGAGACTTGTGTCTCTTTCATTGGTCCGTGGACCAGTCGAGCAATTCACTTGCCGTTATCACGACCCAAGGTTACAGCCCGAGCAGAGGGAAATTGTTTAGGAAAAGACAGAGCAGCTGGAGCCCTCTTCATGAGAAACAACGGATTAAACTGTCTTCTTATTTCTAAACAAAACAGTCTGGTCTCTCTGACCCGAGACTTCACCTTTAACACAGCAGTGAACACCGTTTAACTCTTACAGAATAACACAGCTTAAAAGCACACATCATGAAAATGACAAAAGTTATTCTTTTGATCACATCAGCCTAAAATCAAAGATAGAAATAGTCTCTTTTGGTGACTATGTTCTCAGATTACAGCTAATGGAATGATTTTGTGGTAAATGTCTTGCTTTACTGAGAGGTCAGTAAAGGTCATCTCTGGAACAGTTCAAAAGCACACAGGTTTATCAAAGTGGACACGCCCATGTCCATTACAGTTATATTAAATACCGTAGTTATGGATGTACACCCTATAATTGTCACAAATAGGTTTTTGTATTCTGAATAAGCCAGAGACAGGAGCGCAAAATTAAGAACAGTTTGTATTAATTTACTGCTGGTAGCTGGAGAGAAGGGTCAGGGTCCAAGTAGGAGTCCAATCTTAAAAGACAGAGAGGTTAGTACTGTGGCGAGGACGAGGGGATACTGTGATATAGTAAAAGTCACTAACCTTCTCAGTCTGTACAGTATGTGGCAGGTGAAATCCAGAGACGTGGTCCAATGGTCGTAGCGAGGGTCAGACAGGGGGAAGCAGAGAAGCAAGAACAGGGCCGAGTCGTGATCCAAAAGAGTAGTCAAGGGAGAGCAAGAGTCGTATACAGTACCGTGGACTGATATGCAGTCAAATCCAAAGGGGCAGGCAAGTCGAGGAGTTAAAAAACAGGCGTAGATTCAAGGCAAGGCAAGGCACAAGATACTAAGATTAAAGGCTTTGCTATCAGGGACCATGAAAGGTTTAATAATTCGGCCCTGGTGGAGAGGGAGAGTGGAACTTATAAAGGGTGCAGAGCAGGTGAACTAGATGGGCTGAAGCAGGTGAGTGGAATCAGGGCTGATTAATGTGAGAAACAAGGGGGCGTGGCTTGGAAGGAGTAGACATGAGCTGGAGATGGGTGATAGGCATTACACAGGCAAAACAGCTGGGAAACAAACAACGGCATGAGGGGCATAAACTATGGCAGGTGATATGGGCAGAAACATGACATGAGGAGCGGTGTACAGGTGAACTAGATGAGGGCTGATTGTAGACTGAGCAGAGGAGGCATGGTGCAAGGAGACAAGAGCTGAGGAAGGGTGACAGGCATTACTGGGCTGAATAAGGAAAACTAACGACAGGACTGTCAACAGAAGGGAGTACCGGTAAGTGTGAGGCAGGGCCAATGGGAGGGGGGTAACCGTGACAATAATCATTTGTTGAAAAACATTATCATATACATTGTATATATACAGTATATTGTGTGTAGAGGTGTCGTTTCTTCGCCCGAGCCCTACCCTACCCGAGCCCTACCCGACTTCGGGTAGGGTAGGGCCATATTTTTGCGTTTGATTGGCGGGCCGGGTCGGGCTCGGGCTTTGATGTGGTTTTTTTTAATCATACAGCACAAACAAAACTAAATAAAAATGCACACAATATAAAATTGTTTTAATCTGCTTGTAAAGAATATAAGGCAGTAAGTTTACTGATGAGGAAATAATTAATAGAGTGAATTTAGATGGTGAAAACCGCAGCGCAGCCACTAAATTGCGCAACTCAGCCCAGCAGCTGACGTGCGTCAGGTGCACGCTCACGTCCGCACACTGCTCTCATCTGCGGCGGAACAAGTTGCCGCACCTGAACTTCCTGAAGCTTCAACATCAAAAGTCACCGCGAGCAGCGCGCTCACACCTCCTCCATCAAAACAAAGAAGAACAACATCAAGTTCTTTTGCTGAGTGGGAGAACGCAGTGGATGAATCAGACAGTGCATCCCAGCGAGCAGCAGCAGCAGCGAGAGAGTTTTCAGCGCGGCTGGACTCACAATCGATCAGAGGAGGACATCTCTCAAACCTGCTACAGTGGACGCGATATTGTTCTTACATGACAACATGTAAGCCATGTAAGTAGAAAAACTTCTTGACCGATTTCACAGCTGAAGAGGCTGCGCAGCTGACGGCCGCTCCGGCCGGCGCAAACAAAGCCATCTTGATATATGCGCGTTTTATTTTGTTCATGTTTGTGCAGTTCTTATTAATATATTTGTGATACTTTTTATTGTTCTTTATCACTGTTACTGTTATAATTCAAGCCAGGTTGTGTAAAATAGGCTGTTTTCGACCATTATTTTTTTTAGCGCTTAATAAAGCTTAATAAATAAACGTAGTGTTTTTTTTTTTTTTTTCGGGTAGGGTCGGGTCGGGCGGTGATTTCTAGGAAATGAGCGGGCTCCCTCGGGCTTGGGTAATTAAACTAAGGGCTCGGGTAGGGTAGGGCCGTGGATTTCCGGCCCTATGACAGCTCTAATATATATATATATACAGTATATAT
>JBBPBX010030639.1:0-18711 GCA_038048925.1 Garcialebias charrua
TAAATATATATATATATATATATATATATAGTGCAAAATGATTTATAGTTAAAACATGATGTCAGTGCAGCTTTAAGAATAAAAATAATAAAACCAATTACATTACTGTATAAAGTAAAATAGTTTTTGAATGACAAAGTTTTCAATAATGTAATGATTGTTCTATATTTAATCTATTGTGTTGAAGTTTGGGGAAAGCATATAAAACAATTACAAACCCTATTTTTATTTTACAAAAAAGAGCTATAAGAATTATTAGTAGGAACCAAAAAAGGCGTTCAATACAGAACAACTGGACTTTATTTGTAACAAACAAGACGTTTCGCTTCTTCTCATCCGAAAAGCTTTATCAATTGAGTTAGGAGACTTAGCTCCCACTCACTGTCTCCTAACTCAATTGATAAAGCTTTTCGGATGAGAAGAGAAACGTCTTGTTTGTTACAAATAAAGTCCAGTTGTTCTGTATTGAACGCCTTTTTTGATTTTATCATGTCCTGGACGACTGAGAATCTTCACCAGCATATTAGTAGGAAGTGCTATGGTCGCCCAACAAATATATTATTTCATCAATTGAAATTATTAAAATTTTATGATTTGGTTGAACATAGTATTTTACGTCATGTATAAAACTCATAAAAATATTACCCCCAAATATTCAATTAAAATTTGTTAAAAAAAAAAGAGTCATTATAACCTGCAAGGAATGTAAATGTTTGTAAAACCTTCATTTAGAACTAGTCTGAAGGAGCTGTGTTGTCAACCAGGAAACAGGATTGTGGAGTTGACTTGATATCACCATAAACATTTTAAAAACTATTTATATGTTTTAAAAGATGATTAAAGGGGACCACATATTGTTTTATTTTTATTTTTATGGTATGTCTGTGTGCTATCCAGACCCCGTTCATTCAATTTAATACAAAAAATAATTCTTAGATAATAAATTATACCCTTTTTAATTCTGCCATTTCTAACTTCCGTTCTAAACGACCTGTTTATGATAATGAGCTCTGAAGTCCACGCCCGTCAAAACTCTGTCTCCGCCCTCTGTAACTGCCAGTATCTCAAATCTGTTGTTGTTTTAAAATTAGCCTTTTTTTATTACTCGTTTGACTTACTGTTAGTGCTAGCTTAAAAGATAACTTACCGAAAGCTGTTTGTGTGCGCCGCCATTAGCTGCTCCTATTATCATGCCCTCCCGAATCCGAGCTCTTCCTCCTCCTTCGGTAACAAACAGCCCGCGTAGCTCCTGCTAGTTGCATGCGGCGCTTTGGTCCACGGCTGCACATCCAATCCAGACAAACGCAAAGTTCACAGAGTGTTTCCAGTTAATTTATCCGTATGAGGCAACCTAACCTCTGACCGGACCGGACCCACACTGTCCTCAAAAGCCAGCAGCTCACTGCAGCCCGATCTCTCCGAAAAAAAAAAAAAAAAAGATGCCGTGGCCGGGACGCGAACCCCGGTCCTTTGGGTGCGACACCAGTGAATTAACTCACTGACCTACAGGCTCAGTTGAACAACAGCAGTCCTTCATCGTATAAGAAATACATACAACCACCTACTTTTAGAACGCTGGAGTTTTGATTAGATTTTGATGAAGTGAAAGGTATTCTTAAAATAAATAAGTTGCTAATCTGAAAATATATCGATCAGTGGTGCTTGATGGTACAGACTGTCGCCCCGCGAGAGAGTGTGTGTGTGCACAGTTTTCTGCCGGCTGCGCGTTGGGAGCGATCGCTATTACACTAAAAATTGAACTAAAACGTAAAAATAACAATTATAAAGTATTATTATGTCGATGTATATATCTAGTCTCAACCCGATTTCTCCGAAACAAAAGGCTTTAAAAAAAAGGGGGGAAAAAAAGATGCCGTGGACAGGATGCGATCCCTGCTCTCCTGCATGCCGCTCAAGTGTCGTAACCGCTCAACCAAACTGACAGTTGTGCAAAAGCAATCCATCATATAAGAAACAAGTCCAAACCGCGAGAGTGTGTGTGCACAGTTTCAACGAGACAGAGTTCATTCAAACAAGGTAATAAAACATTCTGGTTTTACTCAAGATGTGCTGCTGGCTGGAGCAGGGCTGAGCCCATAGCCCCCCCGGGGGCTAAATAAATGAATAAATAAATAAATGACCGCCAGGTCAGTTCCTAAACTGCTCGGCAACCGTGACGTTTTTTATACTGAAGTGGGTTGAGCCGCACCAGGGGTTGCTAGGTGAGGGGCTGGACTCAGGTTTGAGGTGGGTTGTTCTGTGGGTTGTGGCTGCGGTTTGTGACGTCACAAACCGCAGGAAGTGCAAACGGACCATTTCTATCAAAGATAAATAAATATACTTATAGTAAATAAACCACTGGGTGCATTTTTTTGGCCTTAGGACTGTTTTTTTATGAAGTAAATACCCAAAGTTGAGTAAAAAAAACATTAAAAAGTGAATTTTGAATATGTGGTCCCCTTTAAATTAAAGTTGTTGGGAAGGTATAGTGCAGGTGAAGAATACCTGACATTTTGTTTTCAGTTTGGAGATTGTTCAAGTGAAGGTTGTTGTTTGTTTGTAGTTATTTTGTATTTTATTTTTTAAAGGGGACCACAGATGCAAAATTCACTTTTTTTTTTTTACTCTTTGGGCTATCCAGACCCTTTTCATTCAATTTTATACACAAAATAATGCTTAGATAATAAAATATCCCCTTTCTAATTCTGCCAAATTTCACTTCCGTTCTAAACGACCGGTTTATGAATAATGAGGTCTGAAAGCCACGCCCTACAAAGACCTATTTACATTAACTACGCCCTCTGTAACAGCCAGTATCTCTAATCTGTTGTTGTTTTAAAATTAGCTCTTTTTTATTACTCATTTGACTTACTGTTAGTGCTAGTAGCTTAAGATAACTTACCAAAAGCCCTCTGCACGCGCCGCCATTAGCTGCTCCTTTTAACATTAGCCCACCTCCGAGGCTAATGATAGCTTTTCCTCCGCTCGTTGCATGCGGCGCTTTTGGGAGCGAGCTGCTTCAGTCCACACACACAAAGTTCACAAAGTGTCTCCAGTTAATTTATCCGCCTCTGACCGGAGCTCAAAAGCCAGTAGCTCCCAGCAACTCGTGCACGCAGATGGTGTCTTCGCCGGCGGTGTGAGAAACAAAAGGCTTTAAAAAAAAAAAAAAAAGAATCCGCGACCGGGACGCGAACCTGGGACCTTCCGATGACGAGTCCTGTTCACTACCTCTCGGCCAACCGGGCAGTTACGTCCAAATCAGTCTTTCATTGTATAAGAAACAATCACAACCTCCTACATTTAGAACGCTGAAGTTTTGATTAGATTTTGATGAAGTGAAAAGTATTCTTAAACTAAATAAGTTGCTAATCTGAAAACTATATCAATCAGTGGTGCTTGTACGTTACAGACTGTCACCCGCGAGAGTTTGTGTGCACAGTTTCAACGAGAGAGTTCAAACAAGGTAATAAAACATTCTGGTTTTACTCAAGATGTGCTGCGTGGCTGGAGCGGGGCAAACCCCTAGCCCCCCGGGGGCTAAATAAATGAATAAATAAATAAATAAATGACCGCCAGGTCAGCTCCTAAACCGCTAGGCAACCGTGACATCTTTTATACTGAGTGGGTGGAGCATCACCAGGGGTTACTAGGTGAGGGGCTGGACTCAGGTTTGAGGTGATTGGCTGCGGTTTGTGACGTCACAAACCGCAGGAAGTGTGAATCCTGGTGTATTTATCAAAAATAAATAAATCTACTTAGAGTAAATAAACCACTGGGTGCATTTTTTTGGCACAAGGACTGTTTTTTTATGAAGTAAATACCCATAGTTGAGTAAAAAAACATTAAAAAGTGAATTTTGCATGTGTGGTCCCCTTTAAATAAGGAGCAGATATAAGAATTGTTTGCTTCTTTCTGCACCTTTTCATTCAGTTTTTTTTAAATATATCTGATGAATTAGTTTTATTTTGAATAAATGAATTTAAAAAACAAAACATGCAGCACTGCTGTTTGTTTCAGTATGTCGTAGTTTCAGGGACACGTTGGCTCAAACTTTATTCTGCTTTATCTTCTGACTCTCATCATGTTCTAGATGTTCCCACCACTAGTTAGAACGACTCTCTGTCACGTTTTGCAGCATAAAGAGACTCGCTGCAGCAGAAGAAACCTGCAGTTTAACAGATCTTAGAAAGCCGAACAACTTCCACACCGGCGAATTAGTCTTTCCTCTCTCATCAGTGATGTCATCTCTTTCTCTTCGCTTGTGAAACTTTGTTCAGTCACATTCTGACGGTCATGGGCACTCGTTTTGAAGAGAAAACTTAACGTGCATTGGAGATTAGCCTAGCTTAGCCTGCTACCGCTAACGCCTGCTGGACTCGAGTGCTGCATAACATCTACGTCACCACGCACTTATGGTACGTACTGACCAAACGCGTTTTCAACGGCAAAAAGGCTCGTCACGCACGCAAGTGGACGCACTGGACCCAGTTGTGTCCTGACCAGAACGAGAAGCTGCGGCGGCGGGGGGTGTGGGAGGAGCTTACCAGTACAACGAGTTCCTCACTGCACTCTGCCAGTCTCTGTAGAGAGCAGACTTGACTGGTCGTGAAGGAGTTGTCGCGAACACACAGATTTCTCTTCCATAGTCCATGACTCCGCGGGTTTTTTCTGTGTCCCAATACGTCACATAGTGCGCGCGCCCCCTCGTTTCCGCGTCCCCCTCTCTCCTCCCCCCGACTCCCCCCCGACTCTCCCTGATCAACCAGAGTTGAACGGCGTTTGAACGTTTGAACGGCGAAAACGTTCAGCAATGTTCAACGCGTGCTTGGAGGCTGACGCGGGTTCACGTGCACGGAAAACGCTTTTCCAGCACGCTCAACACGCACGTCACGTGACGCGCGACGCCAAGACGTGGCTGGAGGTGCGTCCCCCATTGACTTTGCATGTAAACTGGACGTTCCTGCCGTTGAAAACGCGTTTGGTCAGGACGTACCATTACGTTTTTGTGTCGCAGCTTTTTCTGTCCGGGTTGAAACTGAAGCAGCCGCTTCAACCCGAACAGAAAAAGAAAAGCGTCAGAAACGCTGTAAAATCCTATTGAAATATCGAAAATATGCTTGAAATCCATATCATCGTTATTGAATAAAAGTATATCGCGAGATATATCGATATCGAATTATTGTCCAGCTATAACTGTACATACATACACACGTATGTTGTCAAAGTTACATAAGTTTAAGAGTTTGAACAATGCAAGAGAGCGGGAAGGGTTGATAAAGCCTTAAAAGATATGTAAATTTTAAAATAAAAATAGTGTTCCTCCTTTGCAGATTTTCACCTATTGCGGAGGTGTCTGGAACGTAACCCCCGCAATAATCTAGATAATTGGTTGGTTGTTTGACTTGATTGGTTCACTATCTCTCAGACCGAAGGCAATGTGTTCAACATAATGGTACTTCCTCCAGTTATTTAGTGGTCAACAATGGTGTACCACAAGGCTCTGTCTTAGGACCCACCCACAAGGTAATGTAGGTCAGATAATCCCTGATGCATCCTTAAATTTCTATGCTGATGACAGTTATTTATTGTCGAGCTAAAACAGTTGCTAAGGTTTTCCAGCTTATGCAATCTGCCTTTGCCATCATCCAGTCAGATTTGTTCCATCTCAAACTTGTGCTAAACACCGACAAAACCCAAGGGATGTTGTTTTCAAACAGGAAATCAGTCCCAGCAGTTCTTCCTTTGATTTTATCCTCAAATGGTGTCCTTAATTAGTTTGTCGACTCCTACAAATATTTGAGTATCTTGGTTAATTCACATCTCTCTTAAGCTCCACGTGGAAAACTTGATAAAGACATTGACATTAAAATTGGGTTTCTTTTTCAGAAATAGATCCTGTCTAACTCTGAATGCTAAGAAACACCTTGTAGCTGCTACTTTCCTTCCCTCCATTGACTATGGTGACATTACTTACGGTACATGGACTCGCCTACAAGCACAACCAGAGTTAATACGTAAAGCACACTGGATTAAAAGGCTGTTGACTTTCGAGAAAATTTAAGGATTTTAAGTGAGCCTTATAGTCTGGAAAATATAGTAAGTCAGCTCCAAAGGATGCAGCAGGAAAAAGGAAACGCTTGAAAGACCTTCAAAAAAATAATCTGAAGCATTGGCCCTCATGCATGAAAATGTTCGTATTGTTATCCTAAATTCCTCCTACTTTTGTTCGTACGAAGCGTTCGTACGAACATGCCACGTCAGATCCAACAAAGTCTTCTATCCTCAGGAAAAGCGTGTAAACGGGCTGCTTAAAGTTGATGGATCCCACCTGTTCTACTCACCTGCGCGTGCTCGCGGGAATGTAATTTACATAATTTCCACCCCTCGAAACACCATATAAGGCCACGCTTCCTGCCTTCAGACAGCAGGAAGTGTCCATTCATTCAAACTCGAAGTAAAAGGAGGAACTTCACGCGTTCAGGAGATCTGCTCTCAGTGGCGCTGTGGCTACCCCCCCACCCCCCCGCAAGTGTCGGATGTGTTTTTCAACAGAAGCATTTTAAATTGTCTCGAAACTACAGTTAACTTCATATTAATATTGTAGTGCATATGTTGTGTGTCCCGTGGGTCGTACAGTATCAGAAATCAAGAATAAATGGTTTGATCTGAAAATGGCTTCAAACAAACATCTCGCCGCAGCACGGACAGGAGGTGGTCAGGAGATGGTGGACAATAAATGCCACGCTGCAAGATGCCAACATGTTATGCAGCACAAATGATGCGCGCACCTCCTGGTCAGCGCGCACCTCCTGATCAGCGCGCCTCCTGATCAGCGCGCCTCCTGATCAGCGCGCCTCCTGATCAGGGCGCCTCCTGATCAGGGCGCCTCCTGATCAGGGCGCCTCCTGATCAGGGCGCCTCCTGATCAGCGCGCCTCCTGGTCAGCGCGCCTCCTGATCAGGGCGCCTCCTGGTCGGGGCGCAACCACATTCTGCAGGTCATATTTCGGATCAGATATAATAATCTATTGCTCTGATGGTGTTTGCACAGCAGTCCAGCAATAGCATGAAGATCAGTCTTAATTCGTACTTGTTCTGCGGCGGTGTATGGGGATTTTATGTACCTGGGTGTTAATATGAGGAGCGGCTTTGATGACCAAGGGGAGCGCACGACTCACTGAAGCCTGCGCGACACACCAGACAAATTAAACTTAAAATTATAATTCTAATTCAAACAGAATAACCTATTGTCAAGAATAATTATGGTGCGTGAATATTTTAAACCCAAAATATTTTCTAAATAACGAAATATGAAGTTATTAGTGGAGAAATCCCGTCTGGATGACAGCAGACTGACGCTCCTAAATTATACGACAGGTCCGGACCACTCGTAAATTTTGTTCGTATCTGAGAAAAATCCTAGGATACGAAAACATTGTTGGATGCCACAAATGATCCTAAATCACTCGTACGCACAGTATAAGCACAAATCTGTGCGTACGAATGGTTCGTGCATGAGGGCCATTGTTGATCCAATCCCCTTCTAAACATGATAGGAAAGAGAATGCTTGGAAGGGAAACATAAGGAAATGAGGACTAGTGTGAAATGTAAATGTTTTAAATGAGGTTCATATTGGAAAACCGTGTCACCTCTTGGTTGGTGAGGTCATATTTTACTCACCGGTGCCGACGTTCGGTTGTTGCTGCTGATCAGGAGCTGTAAAAAATAAAAAAAATCACCATGTTGGAAAAATGAATAATGTTCAATTTTTCCAAAACAACTTTTCCTAAGAGTAACATTTTCATCACATTGAGTCGGTTGTATGCTATTCATCAGTTCAACCCCTGTAAAACAAACAAAATAACTCGTGGTCACCACACAACTCTTCTTCAACACGTACAAATAAACTATAAGGCAGGGCTGTTCAACTAAATTGCTTGTGGGGGACACGGTTAATGAACGCCAAGAGCTCAGGGGCCGGACATCCAGCAATTATTCTCATCAAGTTTGTTTTATGGTTTAAAATCTAGTTTTATTTAAAAATGAACCCATTGGTGGGCCCAACTGAGCTTACCTGTGGGCCTGATTTGGGCCCCGGACCGCCATTTGAATAGCCCTGCTATAAGGTATTTTTGACTGGGGGTGGGATTGCACTTTAAATACATACAAATTCTTGATATAAATCCACAGCATCCCAGTCTATCCTCGGATGCTCAAACTACGTGGTCACTGTTTTTAACAGACTTTCTGACACCATGTAATGTACTTATATCTTGTATAAGTTGAGTTTGGATAGAAAGTGAGGTGAGAGTCCACTTGAGACTTGTATTCTTTTATTGGCGTCGCATAAACTGAACACCTGCTCATACACTTGCTGCTGTGACGTCAAGTAGGTACGGATGCTGATTAGGGACATAAAGACAGCGTACCATGCATGCACTTCAGCTTTCACTTTCCTCTTCCGTGCATTTTATCGTATTTCCAAAATACTCTACCGTAATTTTATTTGACACTTCTTGCAAACAACTGTTCTCTTGTTAAGCTCTGTCTTCCCCCAGAACATTGTAGGATCTGAAATTATTTTTAAAGACAAAGGAGCAAGTTTAATCGCACTGTCCTCCCGCTCCATGCTAGCAGGCTCCATTCAGATAAAGGGAGCTGGCTAACTAGCTTGTTGTACGGTGGCCTACACGGCCAAACTTCTACGGCAGCCGAGACGTAATGCAATATGCAGTACGCTCAGGAGTAGGAGCAGAAAAAATATAAAATTAAACACGTTTCAAAATCGATTTTGGGGGCTTTTAGAATAGATTCAGAATCGCCAGGACTAAGAATCTACATTCTTTTATAAAATCGATTTTTTTTTCTGCACCACTAATGAGGGATTTTGTTTTTTGTTTCGAGGGGTGATTACAGCTGCATTAATAGTTTTTATAATGACATCATTAGGTGCCTGAAGACTCCGATCACAAAAAAAAAGAAGCTAAAATATAAATAAATTAATAAATAAAGTCGTCCTGTGAACTCTGTGAGGGTGAAAATGTACAACTTGGTAAGTAAAAAAAAAAAAAACTGCAAGCTGCTGTTGGCTGAAAACACATTTTATGTTTTACTGATGACAAAAGAGTTTATTATCTTACTGCAACAGAGATGAAGATAAAAGTGAAAATCAACAAAACCTGGTGCAAAATATCAGAGTCAGAGATTCATTATTGTCGTTCGCACCACGTGGTACATGTGATGGAGCGAAATTATGTGCACAGTTGTCGACGGTCATGGAGTCATTTGAGAATTAAAAAAGACAGTTATTGGAAATATGTGCACAAAACTGTCAGGAAGCTTTAAAAAAATTAACAGATATTCCAGTGGCTCATACCTAAATATTAAAAAATATAGACTCAAGACTTGCATCAGAATTTAATTCAAAATCTTACTTCTGACCTACAAAGCCCTCAACAACCTAGCTCCATCTGATATTCGACATCTTACTGTTCCATATTTTCCTAACAGAGAACTTCGCTCTCAGACTGCAGGCTTACTCGCGGCTCCTAGAGTTTCCAAAAGCAGAATGGGAGGAAGATCTTTCTTTAACTTAAAAAACCTTACATGTGGTAATGGAGTTGGGGAGTGATTGTTTTGTTTATGTTTACATATTTCCTGCTTACCCGTCAAGCAGCTGCAGGCGGAACGTATCCCTTTGCCAAAACTAGAATCACGCAGGCTTTTAACCGCAGGTTTGTCTTTCAATAGAGGCGCTGTGAAAAAAATTAAATGTCATTAAATTGGTTTATAAAGGGGAATTTGATCAAATGCTTGATGCTTACGTGGTCGGACAACAAGGCTCAGAAATGCCAGAACCGCTAGAAAGATGATCACAGCTACTACTATTCCAATAATAAAGCCAGGATTGCCCGAGTCTACAAAACAAAACAAAACAAAAAGAGGCAATAATTTCAACAGTTCACTCTTCCTTCCACTCTGTCTCAAAGTACTGATTATGTGATATTTCAGGATTTAATGGACATCTGTAGTGACTCACCGAAAGGGTATGTCACGGCGTCACTCGACTTGTTGCTGACAGGATTGGACGACATACAGACAAATGAACGTGAAACAGTCCCCTAAAAATCAAACGGAAAAACAAAATGAGCAACAATCTCTAAAACTAAACCATACTCCCAATTTTATTCCCTTCTTTGTCTTCATTACAAACACCGGGGAGTTAAAGTCACATGTCAGTCATTTTAAAGTAGCGTTCTGGGGAAAGGTTTATAAACAGCATCTTTCCTAGTTCAGTCTGCACTGAGGGTACACTGCAAGTAACGATGTCCTGAGAGCGCACGCTGTAGCTGCACTCACACAGAGACATGTAGGAGGAGATGTATGAAGGCAACAGACCAATAAGTGATTTAAAGATGAAAATGTACCAGTGGGAGAGCCTGCGTGAAGTTAATGATGACCAGTTAACCAGTGAATACAGGGTTAGGGCTGGGCCATATCATATCGTTCACGATAATACGGTAAAAAAAAAAGCTTGCCCGGGAAAATTAATTATATCATGATATGCTAATTTCATGACGTACATACGTCAGTGTTTCCCCTACCATGAACAAGCAGGGTGCTTCACCCCGTTAACAGAACGGAGCGCTGGGGCTCTGCGCTCGGGGTCCTTCTTGGAGTCTTGGGCTCAGGTCTCCCTTCTGTCTGCCTCGGGTCTTTGAGGGTGGATCTCTGATGCTTCACGGTCGCTATTGAATGTTCTATTAGAGAAGCCTTATTCACTTATGCATGCTCATTGCTCACAACCACACACAAATGGATGCGGGGATGTATATGTAGATATCATATGTAGATATATAGATGGGTATGTGACTGCATATGAATGTATATGTATTTACTGTATATATATATTTGTAGGTACAGTATAGGTATATATATTTATAGAATTCTACTGCAAAGTCGTGAATGTTATGTCTCCTTTACGCATGTGTTTTGTTGCTGTGTTCTGTTGTGTACTTTGCAGGTTTGCAGACGGCGGTCGGGTGTGTTTGCCTTGTGCTCTTTTAGTGGATAATTGTTATGTTTTGTAGTCTTACTTACTTTCTGTCTTTCCTTTCTTTCTATCCTATTAAAAAAAATTAATAATGGTGTGAAGAGGATGGCAGTAAGGTGAGAAGGGAGGCCATATATAAAAGGGGAAAAAATAAAACAGAACGGAGCGCGCCGAACTACCGAAGCGAACTGCGCACTCCCCACCCACCTGTCGGTACTGGCATAATGCTAATTAGCTGCGGGCAATACTAGCTAGCTAAAAAGCTAAAAACAAACAACGAGCGGTATAGCAATCTCTCGAGTTCCAGTCGGTCCATCCATGGACCAAGAAAAGAGTCAGGTGATCAAAGATAGAGCATCAGAGAAATGAATCATTCCTGCAGAAGCAGAGGAAGCTGAAACACCAACAAGCTTCAGGGTCAGCTGATCACACTGTCACAAGTTTTGGAAGTTAAAGCTCATTTAAAGGCAACATATATTTTGTTGCATGTTACATTTATTCTCAACAGATCTTAAGCTTAATTTTATTTAGTTGTTTTTAGGAAACTACACCTGCACTTTAGTTTTTGTGGTAATTTTGTTGATCTATATTTTGTGCAGACTTTTTCCATCTAAATAACAGAAGGATTATTTTTATTTTTATACTTAGAGACTGAATACGTTACTAAATAAAAGTAATTTAAGTAAAAATAACACTTGGTTTTTTAGTTTTTATATAATACTGCAAAGCAATATGTTAAGTTAATTTTGCCAAATGAATAACTATGATTTCTTTTTTTTTTTTCTTTTTTTTGTTATATCACAAAATTTATCGTTATGGTGAGAATGCTCTATCACAATATTATATTTGGGCCATATCGCCCACCCCTAACAGGGTGCAATGGTGGGTACGATAGTTACAGACAGTTATGAATCTTAATGCACAGTGATAGACAGCGTCCAACATATGCAGGGTGCGTGTAGGAGCGTTCATATCAATAATGTCATCGTAGTCAATAGAGGGAAGGAAAGTAGCAAGGTGTTTCCTAGCATTCAGACTTAGGCAGGACCTATTTCTAAAAAAGAAACCCAATTTAAATTTCAGTTTCTTTACCAAGTTTTCAACATTAAGCTTTAAAGAGGGATGCAAATCAACCAAAATACCCAAGTATTTGTAAGAATCGACAAACTCAATAGGAACACCATTTGAAGATAAAATATAAGGAAGGACTACTGGTACCAACTTCCTGTTTGAAAACAACATCCCTTTGGTTTTATCAGAATTTAGCACCAGTTTGAGATGGAATAAATCTGACTGGATGATGTCAAAAACTGGACAATTTTAGCAACAGATTTAGCTCAACAATAAACAACTGTGTCATCAGCGTAGAAATGTAAGGATGCATCAGGAAAGATCTGACCTACATTACTTCTGAAGATTGTGAAGAGGGTGGGTCTTAAGACTGAGCCTTGTGGTACACCATTGTTAACAGATACCGTACTTTTCGGCGTTTAACACGCTTCTGTGTGTAACCCGCTTTGTCCAATTATTGTCAATAAATTGAAAAAATCTATAAATAACACGCTTCATCCTATAAGACGCATCTATTATGCGTCACCGCTACGCGACGCGTCAGCGCCTCATTTGCCCTGCTGAAAATGGCAGCCACGGAAGCGAGCCAGCATGGAAGGACTTTACAAGATAACACGGTAAAAACTATTATTTCTTTGCTGAGAAAAAATATATTTCTTAGCTGACATTATAGCACAAGGGTTCCTGAGCTTAACCGTTCCTTAATCAATTCACGAAATGGTCAAATCTGCTGAATTTAAATTGTTTCGGTTTGACGTCTTCCAAATGGTCACGTGCGCTACTATAAAATAAATTATAAAAAATTGAATTTTTATCTCAAATGTCTTATACAGGTCAACAGTTTGTAAATGAAACCCCATATAATTACACTCTGTAAGCAGAAAAAATATCCACCGAGTGGTTTATGATTTATAACAATATAAACAGAAATAAAACCGAAGCTACTAGACGATTCAGTCTCTTAAAAAATGAATACAATTTTTAATTTTTATCTCAAATGTCTTATACAGGTCAACAGTTTGTAAATGAAAACCCATATAATTACACTCTGTAAGCAGAAAAAATATCCACCGAGTGGTTTATGATTTATAACAATATAAACGGAAATAACACCGAAGCTACGAGATGATTCCGTCTCTTAAAAAACGAATACAAAATTTAATTTGATCTCAAATGTCTTATACAAGTCAACAGTTTGTAAATGAAAACCCATATAATTACACTCTGTAAGCAGAAAAATATCAACCGAGTGGTTTATGATTTATAACAATATAAACGGAAATAACACCGAAACTACGAGACGATTCCTTCTCTTAAAAAACGAATAAAAAATTGAATTTTATCTCAAATGTCTTATACAGGGCAACAGTTTGTACCGTAAATGAAACCCATATAACTACACAATGTAAGCCTAAAAAATATCTGTCGAGTGGTTTAAGTCAGAGCTGTTTATCTAAACAGTAGGTATCTGTTCACATTAGCTAAATGCTAACAACAGCTAAAAGAACAATTTTTTTTAGCTCTAAATATCTTCTGCAGCTAAAAGTTTGTAAATGACCACCAAATAATTACACTCTGTAAGTGTCAAGAAAATCTGCGGTGTGGTTTATGAGTTATCTTGCTAACAACACAGCTAATTGTAGCTACCGGTACCTCCAGAGCAGGAGGTCGGGCAGCGACAGAGTCAGTCCGACCAGAGGAGGCTTTTTTTGGACACGAGCTAGAAACGGTCGGTGTACTCCTCTGGAAGTGTCCCCCTAGCAGACAAAAGTGGTACTGCACCATTTTTTTTTTTGCCCAAAATGAAAAACGGCGATATCAGAGCCAAAAATGGGTCTAAAAATATGGGGGGGGAAATCCATAAATAAGACGCTTCGGCGTATAATCCGCAGGACATTCAAATGAGTAAAAAAACTGTGTTATACCCCGAAAAGTACGGTATTTGGAAGAAGTACCGTTATGATGAACACATTGCCTCCGATCTGAGAGGTACCGGTAATTAAAGAACTGACCAATAGTGTGATTTGGAAAAACAATGCCTGAGAGCTTATGACATAAGAGGTCATGGTCTACAGGGCGGGTTGAGGCCAGTGATTTAGTTTTCTCTGGGCCTCGTCCCCTCGTTTATTAATGTGCTGATATGCTTGAATAGCCCTGCTGTAATACATAACGCAACTTAGACCATATCGATATTATCGATATTATCTGATCTTATATCTTGTATGAAAATAGAGATGTTATTTAAAAAAAAATCTTGATGTATCACCCAGCCAGGTGGTGGACAGGTTTATATATATAAAAAAAGTATTTGTATTATGTAATATGAGATTTTGCGGATTCGAATTGTGTTAGAATTAAAACTGTTAATCCAAACAGGTCGCTCAAAGAGTAATCTGCAACAGGTAAGATATTAATTGCTCATAACCTGCCACAGAGCTTCATTTCAAACTGTCCGATCTACTGTATTCCTTCAAACGTTTCCCACATTGATGTCGATGTTGGGGTAAGAATGAATCATAGAAATCTGGTTACGATAGATTCTCTTACTGCCACCGTCATTCTGCTCGTACCTCATTTATTGTCAGGTTGTTGGATTTTTCTGATGTTTCCTCGTCATTAATTATCCACTTGACTTGGACCAGTTGTGCCGCATCGTTGACGTGGGAGTTACACGTCAAAACATATGACGTCTCAGTTACCTTGGTCACTGAAATTGTAGGTTTTGGGACTGGATCTAATAGAAACAAGAACAAACAAACATCCGTTTGACCTAAACACAATAAATAAATAAAAAAGCAGACGTATTAAAGTGAAAGTTCTTCGACTTACCAAAGACCTGGAGTTTCTGTGAGCTGATGACTTTGTTGTTGATCTCAACCGTGTACGTGCCGCTGAACGCGGCAGTCAAAATTTCGATCGTCAAAACTCCAACTGGTTTATTCAAGGAAGCGTGTTCTAAAAGAACCACTGAAATTAGTCTGTTCCTTTTGCATTTATGCATTTTAAAAACCTGACTAGTTTTATTATAAGTGGCATAGGATGCCTAAAATCAAGATGGGGAAAATAAATCTGTAGAAAAACACTGACAGAAAGCTACAAAACTGACAAATCAACATACAATTAACTGTCACTTACATGACGTATAAAAATGGAGGGGTTTGTATTTACAGTGGATCTCTGCTACAATGCTACATCCTATTTAAAAGGATAGTTCAGACATTTTAAACTTTGTTCAACTTTTCACATATTGACACTGATTCATTTTAGGCTTCTAGCATTTACAGTGATTTATTATTTTAAAGCTTACTTCTAACCTACAAAGCCCTAAACAACCTAGATCCGTCTTATACTACAGATCTTATTGCTCCATATTTTCATAACAGAGCCAGTGTTTCCCTCATCATTATACAAGCGGGGTGCCCCACCCCGTCAACAGAACCGAGCACCCCGCCTACCAAACCAAACTTGCACCAGCACTGACATAGCACTAAGCTAGCAGCGCGAAATACAGGCTCTATAGCTAAAACACTAAAGGCAGCGCTCACGTTGCCTCATCTCTCAAGCTGAACACTCCCCCCCCACACACACAAACACTCAAAAACTGTCTGTACAAACAACGTACAACTCAAACGTGTCACACTAAGCTAGAAACGCACTATACAGGCACTCTAGCTAAAAAGCTAAAGGCGTCTCTTCCCTCTTGCTGAAACCCCCACCCCCAACACTGTTGGAACAAACTGCACTCAGACATGTCTTTTTAGCTAGTATGCCTGTATTGCGCGCTGCTAGCTTAGCGTTAGGCCAGTGCCGACAGGTGGGGGTGGGGGGTGTGTGCACAGTTTGGTTTGGTAGGCGGTAGGGCTGAACAATTATTTGCATTTGCAATAATATTGCAATATGATAAAATTAGATTTTCTAATCGCGAAGGCTGCAATTTGACTGGTCACGTGACACAAATCTTTATCAACACTTAAAACACCACAAAGACATTTACGATGGTTGCATGGCTAGAATGACAACAACCAGTGCTTCAACTTCAAGTAAGCAAAGTATCAGCCGACAGGGACCACTGACCGAACTGTTTGAACTTCAAACAGTAATTTTTTATATCTAATTTTTAATATTTATTTATTAACTGTCATGCGAAGTTCAGACAGTAGTTAGGAAGTTCACTTAACAAGTTTACTATTATGTTTATGAAACAAGAAAAAATAGAAATGGTGAAAAGAAAAGGCATAGATTTGTTTGCTTTATTGTAATCTCTGCTTTAAATAAATCTGACATTGTTTATTATAAAACAGATTGATTTATTGCTTCTATTTGTTGAAGAATACTTGAGAAGATATATATTTTTTAAATTGCGTTTTAAATCGCAATTGCAATTTATAGAAAAAAAATTGCAATTAGATTATTTTCCAAAATCGTTCATCCCTAGTAGGCGGGACGCTCTGTTCTGTTAACGGGGGCGGTGCACCCTGCTTGTATATTAATAGGGAAAACATAAAGCACTTCACTCTCAGACTGCAGGTTTACTTGTGGTTCCTAAAGTTTGCAAAAGCAGAATGGGAGGAAGATCTTTCAGTTATCAGGCTCCTCTTTTGTGGAACCAACTTACAGTTTCTGTCCGTGAGGCTTGTGCACTTTTAAAACTGGGCTTAAGTCTTTCCTTTTTGATAAATCCTATAGCTAGGGTTGGCTTTGGTTTCCTGAGCTATCAGTTATGCTGGAGAACAAACTGGTCATAAGTGACTCTGCTGCTGTCTTTAATGTTAAAATAAACCAAGCTGAATCGTGAACAGATAGTCGGAACATAGACCAACGTGGACTGCTGGCATCTCAAAACAACTCCAGTCTTAACAATATCATAGCAGTTAATTCTAGGTCATATACAGTACTGTATATGTATCTCTATTATGCTCGACACCAGGGCTTTAACAGACTACCTGTACAGTACTCGAGTAATCGACACATCGATTCCTAGGACATCTATCAAGTTTTTTCATTTCACATGGTGACATCATCACGTCGCAGTTACAGAACAGAAAATGAATCCAGTTCCTGCTTGGAGCTGTTGCAAACCGGTGTTGCACCATATTCTGTGACCACCGTATGGAGGAGTTGCCTGCACTGTTGCAGGTCACAGAATATGATGTGGGTCCAATCCACCAAACCACCAAATCAGAACCAGCTTCCTCTGATCTTGTTTCACAAACAAAAAGCAAAAAATATTCATCTCTAAACCATTTAAAAAACTATAAACATATTCATCTTTAAAACTAAACCTAATGGTTAAGGTGGTCGACCGCCTCACTGTTTTTAGTTTAGTTTTTGATGTGCCACACGTTTTTTTTTTCCCTTTTGCAGCCTAATAATAATAACAAATAATTTTGGTTTTCCTGTGATTTATTTCCAGTATGATAGATGGTACGAGCATAATATACACTCCCAAGGTTTCATTTTTTTTGTACATAATAAATTATTTTTTGCTGTTTTATTTATTTATTTGCATCTTGAGATCCTATGACGTCATAAATTAGTCGAGTTCTACTCGAGTTTTATTATCTTAATGTCAAGTTAAATAATTATGTAGTCGTTCAACGCCTACTCTACACTAGTTCATAAATTCAAGGTTTAAATAAACCCGGATCCTTCACGTCCTCTGGCAGACTGCTGCCAAGTCTGCATGAACACATTTACATTCACAGACGTAATCCGGTTACCGGTACATAAAACGAACCAAATGTAGCACCTTAATTATTTAAGCAGAATTCAGTGTTCTGCTTTATGAATGACGTCACAGCTGACAATACACTAATCAATCATAACTATTTGACACGTCACTTCTACAAAGTATCCCTTTAAGTCTGTTTCCTTAAAGAGAGACCTTAAATAAACAAATATGACATGAACGTACTCTTAAATTCACGATAGTATTCAGGCTCGTCTCCTTCAAAGCACTCCACAGCGAGGTCGTTGTTGTGCTTCCAGGTTGCACTAGAGATAACACCGTTCACAGAACCAGGCTGGAGGACCACTGTGCTGCCAACCACTCTGTTTAGACTGGGAAGCTCTTTTTGGGCTAAAGAATGAAAACAAAAATCAACAAATGTACTTCCCAAACACTTTATTCATCATTGTATTATAGAAGGGCATCTTGACACCATTACAGTATTATCCCCACACTTTCTTTTCCAACTCTAGTTTATGTCTAAATAACAGAGCAAGCGTCTGGAAAAGGTCTCGATACTTTCCAACAAATATCGGATCGTTACAATTTAGGAAAATATTACCTTTAAAAAAAAGATATATTCAATTAAGACATCACTTTAATACAAATATCTTAAAAATACAGGACACAAATAACTTAATTAACATTATTATAGACACAAGTAAAGAAACACCAAGACTTCCTCAGTGTCACAAATGGAAAAGTAACATTAAGCTCAGATGGGAGAAATAGGCTAGAAATTATAGACTGTTTAAATATTTGTAAAACCCCGACAACTACTTCAAGCTCTGATTCATGGACTTTTACACCCAGAGTGAAGGAACGCACACGTAAAAATGCTGAACTTTGCACATGT
>JBBPBX010030639.1:23870-35058 GCA_038048925.1 Garcialebias charrua
TCCAGAGTCCTGAAATGATGACAGAATGTTTATTCAGCTGGGCTCCTCTGAAAAGTCCATGGTAAAAGGATTGGGAGGGGGGGTGAGCGTCAGGTTTACAAAACTTTTCCAGGCGTGTTGAGACGGCCTGTCAAGGAGCTGAATTCAGATAACACGATTGTTTTGGGGACAGACAGAACTTTAATGACTTCTACCTCCAGTCTGTGTCGGTCCGCTTCCAAAATGTCCAAATTAAATGACCACATCAATGGAACGTGCCTGAGAATAATCCCTGAGATCTGATCCATTCTGCCAAGTCTGGGTGCTCGTGTGCCAACAAGGCAAACCGGCTCGCCTAAATCCTGTCTTCTCTGCAAAGAAATGTTATCAATTGTGTTGAGGGACCAACTGACCAAATCCAAGTCCATAGTTATGATTCGGAAGATTTTGTAGAAGAGAGGCTCTCAAGCAGTTTGTCATTAAAGTTGCAATGCTCAGTCTTATATTCTTCACTTTCCTCTTCTCCCTCTGTCTCCTGACAAGTTTCCCTCCTCCCATTTGACCCCAAGATAACAAATATAAGGAACATATACCAAAGCACATTAGTAAGAAAACGTTTTTCAAATAATTTAAGAAATCAATACATTTCTATGGGAAAATATGACTTAAAAAAGCAACCAGTTTGAGTTTGAAAACTCCGTTATAAAAACAAAATGCTAAAGCACCCATGTTCTGAACGAACACATTTTAATAAACGAGGAAAATAGCAAAGTATGCTAACATAAAATCTTGTAGAAAAAATATTGCAAACAGTGCTATTGAAGTTTACACTATAATTATAGTTGAACGTGTAATATCTAGGACGGTAAAATAAAAAAGATTCTGCTCCAGTGAATCTGAATACAGTAATTTTATTGTCTTTATTTTCATGATTTTACAAATATGACAATTCTGCAATTCAACTTTACTTGTGCAACACAATGGCATTATGGACCGTTGAACTGGACATCCTGGGCCGGGACGTCCGCCTCTTCAGGGGGTTGTGAATCCTGCAGAACAAAGGCCTTACATGTAAGATTTTAGCGTCACCCAAGGTGTGTTCATTGAGTCGAGCTTGGTCCCCAATCTCGATTTATCCCACCTGCTGTTCATCCACAGGATTCACTAGCAGCTTAAACACAAAAATCCACTGATGGCGTTAATGTCGGCTACTGTCAGGTCAGAGGGTGTGGTCCCTCGGACGTGGGCTTGAAGTTGGACTGTCTCTTTGGATGAGGCTGATGGTTCCTGATCAGAGCTGCAGGGCTGCTTGTCTTTTCAAAAATGGGTGATCTTGCCATTTAATTGTCAGTTTTTTTTCTTTTTTCCTTTGGGACACCAGTACAGATAAGAACAATGGCATGCAAGACTCACAAACAGACCCACTTATTTTTCTTTTCTTAAACAGAAAATTAAGATTCTGACATAAGGACAAGCACTGAGCCCTGGAAAACACCCAAGCGTATTTAAGTACGAAGAACGAATGACACGCTTTTTCTATTTTTTTTTTCTTCCTCTTAGTATGGGGGCTTGCAACAGTTAAATCCATTTCAACACAACATCTGGCGCCCCATTGTGGGGACATACTGTAATACATCTCAGTTATATTATTTCTTCTTCTACACCTTTTTATTACAAATGTATGTGCTTTTAATTTCAAACGGAGGAAATCTAGATAACAAATCGGCATTTTCAAACAGCAGTCCACCCGATTCCAACCAGTTTATTGCAAATGAAGTGATAACCTCTGACCAATAACACACACTTCAATATGGCACAAGCGTCTTTAGAAATGACCTAAATGTGCTGACGTGTGTTGCAGGTGTATATCAAAAACCAACCCACACCGTATCTAGAAAATATGAAGACAACAACCATCAGTAAAGAAGAAAAACCTTTTTTTATACCCACTCAATGAAACATGCAGTCTGCCTTTCTGCAAGCAAAAAAATAATAATAATAATCTAAGTCTGGACCTCGAGGCAGAAATAAAAATTAAATAAAAGTCAGATTAGCCCTAACCAGTTACGCTAACTCTTCTACTATTCACAACACGAGCTGCACTTCAAAATCTACCATTATTCTGGGCTGGATGACGATTCCTTCACCTAAGAAATTGCACACCAAAACTAAGCGTGGAAACGGTGGAAACTTTATTTCCATCTACCTCCGACGTCCCCGTCAAATAAACCGCACAAAATAAGCTTAAAGCACTCGTGAGGATACTCGTTTGGTTCCAGATGTCTCGTTTTCGCCTCAAGACGTCTGATGTGCTTGTCTCGCTCAGCTTTGGCACCGTCCCTGAGGTACCCGATAGGAAATCCACCCCCCTTTCTGAGGAAAGTGTTGTCTCTGGAGTGTTGAGGAGAAATCTACACATGAAGGCATTTTCCTCCAGCCCTTTTCTCTGATGCTGCTGTGCGTAAATGTTAGCTGAATCCAACATTCATCCAATTACAAATAAATATGGTATAAAAAAAAAAAAGGACAACAAAAAAGAAAAATGTTGCTCTTCACAAAACAAATCCATCACCGTCCACTCCTCCTTGGTCAAATAAAGAAATATTACAAGAGAGGATATATCTAAAGCAGTGGTTGTTTTACAATGGCGACAACATCAGTTTGTCAGGTCCGATAAAACTGCTTCCCTCAGTTTCTTCGCTCCGAGGCGATCATGCTGTGTCTGATCGAAGACTTTTAACCTGCGACTTCGCACTCCTTCCCCCGACAGACGCTCCTCCCGCTCAATAGATTTGTTCAGTCGGCGTAGTGCATGATGGACTCTACGTAGTTTCCAGGGAAGAGGCCCGTGGTCTCGTTCATCACTCCTTCGTACCAGCCGTCGTCGTTCTTCTTGATCACGTAGATGATGGCACCCTCCTGGAAGGAAAGCTCGTCCTCTTTGTCGCGAGCGTAGTCGTAAATGGCCACCACTGTGGAGGAAGCAGAAAGTTAGACGTAAGTTGCTTACAGGTTCGAAATCAGTTGCTGGCATGCTTCACAACTGGTCAGCTGGTTTCAAACCCATGTCAACTTTTGCATACCTTACCTGTTGCACACCTGCAACTTATGCCTAACGTATAAGTAACACGTTGATATATGCGGAAAATTTGGTGCATGTACAACACTTCTGTCTGGCATCAACATACAACAAGCTTGTGCAATCAAAAGGCTGGGCAATATCTCATTATTTTTAATATGGAGAGAATTTCATATGCGCTATGTGATGAGACTACTGTATATTGTCTATAACAATATTTCTACGTTCAGTTATAATTAGAGTTGAAAATCTGCCAGTTCTTTTTATCTTCATCTGTGCTCAACTTCACGCGGCCCCTCCTTTCGGTATGTAAATCTTTTATTTTATATTTTTACGTTTATTTTGTACAGTTACAGCTGTCTGTTAGTGTTAATAATTATTCTGAATAAGAATAAGAGGGCCGCGCTTATATAGTAGCAGCTTCGTACACTGCCCATCTTTCGGACGACTGTACGTACATGTTCTCGCTGTACCTTGGTGCAATGACAATAAAGTTTTATCTGATTCTGATAAACGTGTTTGTGTGACCAGTGGGACAAAGCTTTGACTCAAATATATTTTTGTTATTACTTTATGGGAAAAAAATATTGAGATATACGTCGTATATCGCAATTTATCTTAAAAATATTAAGATACTAATTTTGGTCCATATTGCCCAGCCCTATGCAATCATATATCAGCGAGCTGGTAACTTACACCTAACTTATGCTGTGTTTGCCCCTTTTCCTTTTTTCCATACAGTGATGCCACAATGGAGTTGCACTGTGTGCAGCCGCCCGTGTCACAATCTGCTCCAAAATGCTCTGCATAAGTTTGGCACAAGTTACTCGAACGTTGATCATAAGCTCAGCACAAGTGCTTGTATAAGTTACATATAAGCTATGGGCAAGTTACGGATAAGTTACTCATAAGGTATATCTTCGTTCCTCTTGTTAGAGATATGGTTTGTATACATATAAAAGAGGCTTCTTTTTATTCCATCTTCAGCGTATTGCCAGAGTGTTGCAAAAAATGTGTCAACATTAGATCACTAAAATGTTTTACTGTGACAAGGCCTTTGGGAAGTACAACGCTGGCTGTACCTTAGTTTTACAGACATTGAGCAAAAACTGTATGTGGTAGAAGTGGAGTGTGACTCCAAACAAACCCTGAGTGTTATCAAGAGATTGCGCATAGCATCCTTATCAAGGTTCCACACAAACGACTACAACTCACATCTAGAATAATTTTAGTCTGAACTCTGTTATGAGCAGCAATGGGTGATATGTATTCCTTCAAGGAATATAAGGTATTTATCCTATTGTTGTCTTTTTGTTTAAAAACATTAAAAATCTTGGTTTCAAAGACCAGAGTCCTATCCTTTTCCCTTCAGACTGATCATTTCTAAAGTAGAGGCTTAAAAAAACAGGAGTACTTAGGGATGCATAATGTTTGATTTTTTTGGCCGATATCCGATGTGCCAATATGTTAAAACTTATTTGTCCAATAACCAATGCCGAAACCGATATTTTGTATATGTTCCTTTGTCAGAACATAGCCCTCTTATTTAGGCTTACAGGTAGTCCCCGACTTACGAGCGAGTTCCGTTACAACGAGGCGCTCGTAACACGGAAATCTCGTAATTTGGAACGGCCGCCACGTGTCTCGTAAGTCCGGAATTTCGCTCGTAAGTTGGAACGGTTTTGCTAGCGCGACTACAAACACTCGTTTTTCATCGAAAAACTGCTTATGAGTGCATAAAAATGATCGGAAACGTGTGTCCACATGTTTAGCTAACGAACTGTGGTGAAAAAACACAGAAAAACTCAGTATTTTTTGCGTTTTTTCCAAAAATTTGCCAGCTCGTAAGTCCGGAACCTCGTAAGTTAGAGCGCTCGTAAGTCGGGGACTACCTGTATTTGCTACAAAAATTGTGTAACAGCTGTAAGAGCTGGTAACTTATATCATGATATGCTAATTTCATGACGTAATACGTCAGGGCGCCCCGCCCCTTAACACCCGAGCACTTTAAACAACTGCGCACCTCCCCTCCACCGTCTACTGGTGTAAAACGCTAATTAGTTACTGCTAAAATGTTAAAAACAACGCGCGCGTCTCAACTTCTCTCCCCCCTGCTCTGCAGCCGGCTCAGACAGCTGTCCCCCCCTCCCTCGCCCCGCTCCGCTCCGAGCAGCTCGGTGCTGCGTGTCTCGCTGCGTGTCCCCGCTGTCAACTGTGTTACAAACACGCGCGGCTCCACATCACTCCATCAGAGACAGTTCAGTTAAAAAAAATGAATCAGAGGAAGCATATGACAACAGATGAAGCTGAAACATGAAGGTCAGCTGATCAACTTGTAGAAGTTACAGCTCATTTAAAGGAGCTGTATGTAACATTTTTTATAAACATATTTCTTCACTCTGCCACATCTCCTGACAGACTGATGTTAGCCAGGTAATCTCTGAAAAAAATATATACTTTAAAAATGATCTGTTATTTAGATTGAAAAAGTCTGCACAAAATATAGATTAAAAAAACCACCACAAAAACTAAAGTGCAGGTGTAGTTTTACTTGGAGACTAAATACTTTACTAAATAATTTCAGTAAAATTACCCCTTGTTGTTTTTTAAAATTTTATATAATACTGCAAAGCAACATGTTAAGTTAATTTTGTCAAATAAATACATTTGATTTTTTTGGGGGGTTATATCACGAAATTTATCGTTATCGTGATAATACTCTGAAATATCACGATATAATTTTTGAGCCATATCGCCCACCCCTAATAGTACTTTAACTTATATTAAATGAAAAGTGTTAAATGTTATTTATTAGCATTGGTCACCTGTGATGCTGTCTCACTTGTGGAGGCTTGTTGCACGTTCCCCTAGCTGCAGTGTGGGATCCTCTGGTTCAAAGTTTTTGTCCATCCATTGTGCCATAAAACTAATCATGCTAAGGGGGCTAACACAACGTCCAAATGTCTGTGGTAAAACTCACCCAAGTGCTATCGTCTATTAGCTTCTCAATGACGTCGGAAATGACAGCTTGTAACTCATGTAATGTTACATCGGAAGAATATCTCTGACTGGGGACGATATAGCGAGGCTCAACGTAGTCAAAAAATCTTTGGAATCTGACACCCTCAAAAACGGGGAAAAACTTCCACACCACTGCCGACATTTTTATTGTACCTCTCCGCTGTGAGATCAGGTATGCACGTGTGACGTTATCACGTTGTGCTGGTGCTGCAGGCATTAATGAAACTGGGTTGTGCAAAAATGGTGCCTTTTATATCTGTGATTTATTTTGATGGAATGGCCGATGTCCGATATTGAACTTTAACGCCAATATCGGTCGATACCGATACCATGCCGATAATATTGTGCATCCCTAGGGGAACTAGTTGAAAGTTGTTGGGAATTTTAAATTGTAAAGCTGTAACCTTTCCCTACTTTAGCACAACCCAAACAGAAAGAAATTATCTGTAATGAATATACTGGTAATAGAAGTTGTTTTAAGGTGGACTTCAATGCAAACCTTTCTCCAGGTAGGTACGTGGAGCCCAGGGTGGGTCTTCCTCCGCGTAAGGGTCGGTGTACTCCACTACTGCCGACTCTTCTTCTTCTTCCTCATCGTCCTCATAGTCCTCCGGTGGCGGTGGAGGAGGCGTGGGCTCTTCAAACACTGGCTCCTCGTTAGGCGGAGGTGGGGGCGGCACATCTGAGACTACAAGTAATTTTTATACGGTCGGGAAGATATAAGACGACCAATTAGATTGAAGAAAGGGCAATCAAAGACGACAAGACACTTTCATGCACGTTAAATAAAATGTGTATGAATCAGTTCAGCATGCAGAATGGAAGGAGAATGTTTTCAGGCAATAGGGGGGTGGAGGCGAGACAAAGAGATGAGGAAAAAAAAAATCATGCTTTCCACTTTTCTTAGATAATTTTACTGCCAATCACCAACATCTTCTGAAATGAGGAACTGCTACCATGTCCCATTCAGGGTTTCTCTAGCCTGGTTAAAACCAGACCCTTGTCCTTCACTTCGCTTCGTACTAGGGTCTGGGACTTCTCCCATAGACAAGGATTTCTCCGGTAGATTTTTGACCGGACCAATCAGAGAACAGAAGGCGGAGTTTTGAACGACGTCGACTGACGTCGTCAGTTTGCCCTGCTTAAAATGGCTGCCGGCACGAAGGAATTTTCAAGAAAACAAGGTAAAAAACTATTATTTCTTTGCTGAGAAAAAATATATTTCTTAGCTGACGTTATATCAGAAGGGTTCCTGAGCTTAACAGTTCCTAAATCAATTCACGAAATGGTCAAATCTGCTGGATTTAAATTGTTTCGGTTTGACATTTTCCAAACAGCCTCGGGTGCGCTACGAAAATAAATTATAAAAAATCGAATTTTATCTCAAATGTTTCATCCAGGCCAACAGTCAGTAAATTAGAGCCATATAATTACACACTGGTAGCAGAAAAAATATCCACCGAGTGGTTTCTGAGCTATTTATCTGAATAGTTAGCCTGGACCTCGCCAGGCTAACTGGACTGGACAGGCTAACGTGACACATGTTGCGCGGAGCTGCAACATACGTCACGGCCAAACGTTAACGATTGGGTAACCTCAGCAGAGGCCACGCCTCCAGCAAGAATCGGTTCTCTATAGGAGAAGTCCCAGACCCTAGTACGAAGCGAAGTGAAGGACAAGGGTCTGGTTTTAACCAGGCTAGGGTTTCTCAGCTGTTCAGAAAAAAACTGCTTTAAAATGAGCTCCTTTATTTGTCATTGAATGAAAAATTAAATTGATAAAAGTTGGTAAGATAATAGAGTCACACAAGGCTGGAATGGACCACAAGACATCAGCAAGAAGCTCGGAGCAAACTCTTGGGTTTTATTTTCCAATAATGGAAGAAATATAGCAAGTCAGAAGTAGTCGCCCCACGAGCGGAGGATGAAAATCAGAACAGGGTTCTTACAAATTTTTGGGTAAAAAGTCCATACTGTTACAAACTTCAACTTAAAACGTTCCTCAGTTGATTGGGGACCACTTGAAGGCTACCTATTATTATCCACCTGAAAAGGTTCTTGTTCTTTTCTCAACTTTAATGTGGCCCGAACAGCAACATGTACCCCCACAAATGTTATGTTAAAACGACTGGCTCAGTGCCTTGATGTGTGCTATTACTGTACTTTTATTGGCTTTCATTCATTCATTCATTCAACCTTTATTTAGTCAGGTAAATCTTATTGAGCCTCGTGGGCTCATTTACGAAAGCGACCTGCTAAAACTAAAGAACGATGAACAGCAATGGTAGAATTTCCTTAAACAATGAACAATAGAAAAACAAAGAGAGAAAAACAAAGGAGAGAAATACATAGTTTTTTTTATTTTTAACAAAGTATCAAAAAACTAGCAAAACATAAGAATCAAATCAAAGACAGGAACATATCTGCATTGTTTTTTGCCAGGATTCCAACAGATTCTTAAAACCAAATTATTAATTTCAATTTTTGTCATCTGTGTATGTTTCCCATACTTGACAGACGTATTGTCGGGTTGTCTCAGCGGTCACGCGGCGCGTCAGCGGTGGAGGACGCGTTACGTCGGCGGTGACGTAGGTGCGACCTATATTCCGGTGCGACCAATTTATGGATTTTTCCAATTTTTTGGCAATAATTGGACACTGCGACCTATATTCCGGTGCAACCAATAATCCGGAAAATACGGTACATGACCTGGAGTGGAGAGGTCTCTGAACAAAACTAGGGGTGCACCAATTGCAGTTTTCTGGCCGATCGCCGATCACCAATCTCTAAAAAGTCTGACCTGCTGATTTGGATTTTGGCTGATTCACAAGAGACACTGTCAGGAGGTGTTATAAAGTCACAATGCACCTTCAATTTTCCAATATTTTTCCAATATTATTTTATTGAAAAACCTACCCTTGAACAATAGCCTAGAAACAATACAAACTGGTTTTAACCGGCCATGAGGTAGTGCTCTGAAATATAAATGAAGTTCAGGCTTCTCTATCAGCATTTATAAAAACACTAAAAACACAGAGTGACCCGCCGTTAACCAGCCAATAAAAACAGAGTTTGTAACCAGCCAATAAAAACAGAGCTTGAATTTGAATCAGCCAATAAAAACAGAGCTTGAATTTGAATTTCAGCAGGGCCAGGGGGAGCAGAGCCATATATGGCTCTGAGGGGGAGGGATCAGAATGCTTTGCCTGTTGAAAATATTTCTAAGTTCTGCACTCTACAGAAAGTTACACATAGCACCTTTAACTGCAAACCAAAATAAAACGAACAGAAAAATAAAAAAGCAGCAGAAAATCTTGCGGTTATCACTTTGACCGTGTTTGCATCACCCAATGAATCAGTACAAAACTTCAAGAAACTCAGAAAGCAATCAGAAGAAGAGGGTCTATGACAGATTTGAACTAAAAGATGGCTACCACAACTATTTGACCTTAGTAAACACAAAAATGGTTACAATTCGGTCAATTTTATAGATTGTGAGCTAAAAAAATTGGTGGTAGCCGAGATTCATCTCCAATGTATACCAGTACTCCAAATACCAACAGCTTTAGACCATATTATCTACATGGGAATGCAGTCTTTCCAAATCAATATTTTTCCAAGGCAAACTGCTACCAGAAAGTAACAGGTTCGATCCCCAGCCATTCCCACATGTTGTGGTGTCTCCGAGCAAGACACCTAATCCCTAATTGCTCTTGGGGTGCTTACATAGCTGCCCACTGCTCAACCTGGGTGTAGAGGTGTGATGGGTTAAATACGGAGAACTAATTTTGCCATTGTTTGGGAACATACAATGGTGACAATCTCAGAATTTCATTCTCTTCTAGAAGTGCTAGCTCAAAATCTGTAGTAACGTTGCCAGGCCTGTATGTGGTGCTGCAACGCCGCCACAAAAATACACCAAAAATGTGGAGTGAGCTCAAAGCTGTAAACACAAGAAGAAAAGGACAAGGACAGCGAATAAAGGGTTTTCCCACTATGGAACCTGGTTTAAAAAAGAAAAAAGAAAAAAAGATTAGAAGTCGGAGCTTCTAAAATGCTGTTTCTGTGTGGATTTAAAAAAATCCTATGTTGAAAACGTTGGCATTAAAGTCAGCGCGTGATGTGCATTTGCTATTAAATTAAAAGTTAAAGAGAATTTACCCTTTTCTACAAGTTTTGTCTCCTTAGAAAGATCCATTCATGAAAGCTTGAGGTCCATTTCAGCGTTATGTACATGTTTAAGTAAATAGCTTTAAAAAAACAAAATGATGTTCCTTAAAACTATGCAAGTCAAAGCTTAAAGGAGATGAAACAAAAACTAATTAATGACTTTGTCTTTATTCTATATATAAACTGTGTGACAAGCACTCAGACTGGTTAGATGTTTAAATTTTTATCTTGTAGAAAAAGGGTTGGGACTAGTATGGAAATTTTCTAACTGGGAAAATACCTAAATCAAATTCAACATTTTCAAGACTTGTCAAGACTACGTGGTGAACCCAGTGTGTGAAACAACAATCCCCACCATTTCCTGTAAACCCAGGAGCCCTAAAAGCAAATGAGAAATTGAACTAAAAGACATATTTGCTTCATGATGGGAGGCTGAAAGTCAGAGCTCAGGCTAACAGCGGCTAAGGAGGAAACCTGAATGTGGAGGCGGCAGCTTCCCCGTTGAGCTCATGTTGGTGAACGGCCATTAGAAAACAAACTAACAGCTGAGGAGGCAGTGAAAAAAAAAAAACAGTCATGCAGAGGAGATAAAAAGCAACTTACTAGTCTCCTGAACTCGGGCCACAAAGCCCATCAGAGGCAGCTGAGGGGTGATCTGCATGGATGGGGGAGGGGGTGCGTGTGGGCCTGCTACCACCAAACGGAGTTGGACGGCAGAGACACGAGAGGACGAGGTTAGAAAACACAAAAGATGCACGGCAGAGACAGAGACAAAGAAAAGAAGACAGTGGTAACAACTGCAGCAAAGCACAGGACTGAACATTGTTAAAACAATACGATAGATTCTGATTACAGTGAAAGAACATCCTCTTTTTTTTAAAGATAAATATTTAAGAAACACGCTACAGAGTACTTGTATTAAGACAAGTGTTCCCCTAAA